>SNQJ01S0121838.1:5154-15239 GCA_010110895.2 Picea sitchensis | reverse complement strand
CATTTAGGCCCTCAAAATGGCCCCGGAAGTGAAAACCTGCTAAAAATAGTAAATTGCCAAAATGGCCAAAAAACTGTTTTGAGCCATTTGGAAAAGGTGGGTGGCCCCCGATATCCACCTGGATCAATAGAATCCAAAACAATATGAAAATCTTAGAAGGAAGCATAACCTTCCTCCTATGAGGTTATAATGTCATGAACCTCGCTCTGTTAAGGAGAGCCCTCTGTATCATGAGGGGGTAAAGGGGTAAATTATTCCATATTTTTTGGGGGAAGGCCCTGTACCCTACGCGAACGGTGTGGAGGGCGATGTTGGAGGAACCAAAAATTTGACAAAAAAAATCTATGGCCAACTAATGACAATGAAACAACATACACTAATCAAATCCAGGAATCAAACCAAGCAAACAAAACTTCTCTTGATGATCGTACTAGTTGGTGATGAAATCCAACATCACATGATCAAGTCAAGAAGGGGCTAGGATATAGTGGAATAGTTACAATGACGACCTACTTAACGAAATTTCACCTTGGTGCAAGCTTCCATGCAGTAATTGTGGATTTACCCTCCAAGGAGCCCGAGTGAGTTTGACCAATGTCTATTCTAGGTACAGTGAGACTTTCCTTCATCGTCACCTCGTGTAAGTACCTAAATATTATGGAAACTAAGGACACCAACTCGTAGTCAGCCCCTGGGTGGGTACAGTCGACAATCCGGTCCGAATGTATGAGCAGGATAACAAGTCAAAAATCCTTCAAGAGAACTGAGGACAAGTGGACTGGTAGAACTCCAGAGGACCCCGAATGGATTCGAAGTTCACGAAGCATCGAGACCAAATGAAACCAATTGAGCCTCAAGAATAACCCTCAATATACGATCCGACCACTACAAACAGTTGAACCATGGAGGGATAATCTCCATAATTCTCCTGAATGTGACCTCGTTCATAACCCCTGTGTGAGAGGGGGATCCCAAAAATCCTGTATGACAATTGGATTTTTCTCTCCCTATCGTGAGATGCTAATGTTTGTTTTGAATACTTTGGAGATTTGTACTCATTTCCTAATCCAAAGTGCTAATCCTAGTCTAATGTTGGTGGAAGATCCTAAAAAAAAAATGTTCTAGATAATTTTAAATTAGTGTTCATTTTGCAGCTATTCTTTACTCAAAGGGCATATGAAAGTGAAACTGGTGGTGTTAAGACTCAATTCCCAAAAAATTCATAAAAGATGATAAGAAATCACTTCTTTCAATGAATTCCTATTTAAGGAAAGGAGAAAAAGTTGTTTTCACTATCAAACACTAAGATGCAATGTCCTCAATCAATTTGTTTCTCAATCAAATTCAGTGTAAATCCAAAATTCTCATAAAAATTCCTTTCTAATATTCAAAAACAATCATACAAAGATATCCTTTTTCTTTGTGTGTGTATGATTATCAATTTTGATGCAAAAAACTTCTAATGTCATTCAAATTTTAAGATCAAAAAACTTTCAGACAACCAGAAGCAAGTTTTTCACAAACAAAGACACACTCTCATTACAAATAACAAACAAGACAAAGATCACAAAAATTACAAAATGAAACCAAAAACTCAAAAAGATTGAAAAAGGTTTGGGCAAAAAGACCTGAAAGATCACATGGGATGGTACACAGATATTTGAAATTCCTCACAAAGGTTTCTACTCAACCAGATAAATGAGAAGAAAGCGACAAGACACCTCTAAATCAATAAAGACAAAGAGTGACTTCAAAGCAAGGAAATAAAATGTCAAAATACCAAACAAGAAGAGATCAATTCTTAGAAAACAGAGTGTTGAAGGCGAATACCAAGATGAACTAAGAGGATGAAACTCCTGAGTCAAAGGCAAAATGAAGAAATAACTTCAGAAGATGAAAAATATGGAGAGTTTCTAACAGAAAAGGGGTAGCGCTCTGGTGTAAGGGGCACTAGATCATTCCATTGCTCTGTGTAAGGCTAATGGGGAGCATTGGTGCTTTGAGAGCAACAGAGGGGGAGCACTCTGCTCTCAAAACTCAGAAAAAAGCTCAGAAAACCAAATTTCTAAACAGACTCAGTAAATCAGGGTGATCATGATGAAACAAAGAGGCAATCAAAGAGATCTAAGAATCAAAGACAATATGGAGAAGGTCAAGAAAGGGAAAAGGACCAAAACAAGATCTGGGAATGGAAACAAAAATCAGAGCTCCTCCCCATTGGAGTCACCAATTTCTGTTACAGGTGAATCCTCCTGTAGACAAGCGGATTCCCTCTTGGTCTCTAGACTCCTAATAGACAAGCGGATTAACATGGACACTGACATCCTTTTTATATCTAATTAAGATAATATATGAAGAGGAAGAAGAACGATGTGTACCTTGTTAACAACATTTTTCCTTGTAAAGTCCAAGCTGAGCTCCACTCCTGAGCTCCTCGATAGGTCCTGTAAAACAAACAAAGATACAAAGAACTTCCTATTATATTGATATTAGCTCAAATATAGATCTATCTATTGAAGACAAATTCATGTGGAACAAACATAAATTTGAAAGAAACAGGCCAAACATTGATTATTAATGAGAACAAGTAAAAGGTGTTTACAATCCTTTGATGGAGGTGCAAAAAGTAATCTACACTGATTATGCTCCAATGACATCTTACTTATGGAATCATAAGTTTGGTGTAATTCTCAATCTCCATATATCTTTTCACCATTAAGAGGCCTCCTCATATAGGCTTGGAGAGGCCTAACCACTTGAGAGATCTTTGGGGTAAGTTGAGGATTCCTCTCCTTCAGTTGTGGATCTCCCCTAATATCATGCCTCAACGTCAGATTCGAATCCAACCACCTTCATATATTGAGGGGATTCATCCTTGATTTCCTCCAACAAACCAAAATTCGCCCAAAAAAGGCCAATGCTCCCTCAAAAAGGGACACAACGCTCCCTGAAAGTATGTAGGGGAGCGCTCCCTTCCAAATTTGACTTTTGAGTGGATTTTTTTAGTGGTAAAAGGTGTGTACTCCTTGTCAATTGATTTCTCTTCTCCAAGATTATTCTTTGAGGTGTCTTAAGTGTTTTTACGATTTCGTTAGAGAGACGACATAGACAAGATAATGTTCACGACACTTGCGACCAATATGCGACACTTGCGATATTTGTAACGACGACACTAGCCATCATTGCAATGAGTGATTTTGATGTGTAACACCTTGGAGCACAAGCTCTCGGTCCATACAACCCTCTGATCACTGACTTTTCAGTACCACTTTTGATACAAATTTTCCCTCCAAGGGTAACGCATCACAAGCGTTAGATAGTCCTGCAAGCAACGATGAAAGTAAATTCTACTACTTAGTCAGGGAGTCCTCATACTCCCTCTACGTCTGCCACTATTGGGGGCGTTCTGCCTCCTAAATCACCTTCGTAAGTATAGGGCACTATTGTCTCGACTACCTCTACCTTAGGCAATGGTTTGATTTCGTTTATGGTGGCGATCACTGCACCTTTCATGTAGAGTGCGACAGGCCCTCCGTTTTCATATGGGATGCCTAGTTTTGATACGAACTTGGTCCTCTCCTACTCCACCCTACAGACCATGGGTTTGGGGGCAGGGAGCTCTAACACTCCTCTACAAGGGTCCATGGGGGGCACCTCAACCCCCTATAATTCTTTCCCCTACGATGGGGGTCATATACCTGTGTCGTCCCCCTCGCTTGGTGGTGCTTCTCAGCAGCCCGCTTGGTCGAACATGAATCACAACTTTTTTGGAGAAGGTAATCAAGGACCTTCTTCCAATACCACACCAGTGGGTTCTTTTTCATTCTCTTTGTTCAACGCGTTTGGTAAAAACACATTCTCATCATCTGCCATCTCGGTTGGGGGAAACCCTGGTTTTGGATCACAAAATCCTACGCTGGGTATTATTCTTGCACAGGGGGCACACACTTCTCAAGGATATTGGAATCTATGGCAGGGATCAGTTCCCTCTTCAGGGATGTCGACTAGGGGAAATCCCTTCCATGGTCAATGGAACCCCAGGAAAGGCTCAGTACCTATTTCCGTTGGATCGGCAAGGGGCAACCCTTTCCATAACCTTTGGAACACAATGTCAGGAGAAATTCATTCCCAGCCCACAACGTCCTATTACGAGAGTCAGGCGATGATGTCTCAACAAGAATAGTATCTGAATGCTAGGCTAGGCCATGGTTCTTACTAGAACCCAGGCCAACAACCTAACTTTTCCTGGCAACCTGGTGCCAGCCAAAATCCAAGCCCCTATCCTCCTGTACATATTCAACAACCTAAGCTACCATTTCTGGCAACTTTTCATTTGCCAGACTTGTCAAGATTATTAAATGACCCAACTTGTCACGATCCACATTGGCCTCCTCTACCGACTAAGTTTCCCTCCGAAATTCCAAAGTTCAAAGGAAAACCTAATGAAGATCTAGGTGATCATGTGACTACCTTTCACCTATGGTACTTGTCCAACTCATTGAAATATGACTCCGTACAATTGTGTCTATTTCAACGCACTCTCATCGGGAGTGCCATGAAATGGTACAACGAGCTCGATCTCTCAAGATACTCTAATTTTGGCGAATTGGCAATGGTTTTCTTAAACCATTTTCAATTACCTATGAGATACGATGCCGACATCGAATTGTTGGCCAAATTTGAGTAGATGGAGGCAGACCATATTTCTGATCACATCCAAGAATGGAGACGCCGGAGGTGCTTGATAAAGGTACCAATACCACCATCATTCCTGCTGGAATGGTTCATCAAGTATTTGGTCCCTCAGGTATCCAAAGACGTAGCAACGTCAAGGGTATTTTAAGAATAAGAAGCGATAATGAGAGCTAAACAACTAGAGATTATTTACTCTCAGTCTGGTTTACTATACGAAATTTTTCCAGATGCACCGAGGTCTATCCTTGACAAGACCAAACAAAATTCTAGACCACATGATGATGACATTGTTTGTTCAGCACAAATGAAGCCCGCTGATTAGTTGTTGAATAATTGAAATAGTTGTCGATACAACAGATAGCGTCTAGCCAAACCACTGGTTCAACTTCTCCCCCTACTCAGACGACGGATGTACACAGTGTGCAATTGAAAAACTTGAAATCCAACCAGAAGGCTGACGGGAAGAAGAAACAATGAAAGAAGGGTAAGGGGGATAAGAAACCCACCAATAATGTTGGCGGGGGAAAAACAAAGAGAAAGAAGTCGAAGTATATGTGCAACCTTTGCGTGGAAGACCACTTGACTCACCTGTTCCCTCAACTCGCAGAGGCCCAAAAGTTACTGGCACAACAACAACCTACTTTGTTAATGAACCCATTGCCACACGGGAAACATTTAACTCAATCCTATGCAAATGCAGATGGGGACAATCAGGGACCCCCTTCATCATCCAGCAATTCCTCGACTTTGAATGTCTATATGTTGAAAGGTGAAGCTCACATAGCCACTAGGGAACATGATTATGGAATGCCAAATACCGTTGAAAAGAGTAAAGAAGCCGAAAACCCGTCTATTCCTTTGTATATCAAGAGAACAATGGGCAAAACAATGACACACATCCTGAAAGGGGAGTTCAAGAAGGCTTCGCATAATCCAAATGCAAGGGTCGCCCAAAACTACTTTGTGGTGGAGGATTTGTCACAAACCCCTTGCGTGATGTCTGCTTTGGAGGTCCTCCAGAGATGCCTTGTAGAGAAAGACTCTCCTAGCTTCCTTAGGATCTGCTGAGACATGTAATCCATGAACTATCACGCTTGATACAATTGACTTAAAGCCTCGTCTCCCATATCACGTCGCATTTCAGATAGTAGTGGCTCACACCATGAAATATTTTACCCATAACATTTTTCGCACAGTGGTTTATGAGGGTGCCTCGACATGCGTGATGTCATTGGTGTGTTGGAAGGCCATTGGCCAACCTGTTTTGTCTCCTTCACCTACTCTTCTCAATGCTTTCGATGGTCATTCATTCAGACCACATGGAATCATTCCTTCTTTCGTCATGCAACTAGGAGGAAAGACCGTGTGCGTCGCAGTTGAAGTGGTTGATGTGCCTCACGACTACAACCTCTTGTTAGGAAGGAGTTGGACATATGCCATGCATGTACTGGTTGCTACAACTTTTTGGGTCTTGTTGTTTCCACATGAGGGTCGAATTGTGACCATTGATCAATTGTCCTTCTCCAGACTTGACCCTTCATCGGGGGCATCCACGGTCCCGATGATTGATAACCCACAGCTCGATGTCATCAACATGGGGGTTGGTTTGTGCCCACCTCTCATGGGTACTTTCGATTACCTGCCTCTTTCTGACGATGTCAAAATGATATCAGTTGTCTCATGGGTACTTTTGATTACCTCCAAGCTTCCGTCGACCCCAATCCAACTCTTGCACAGGAGTTAGATCCAGTTCTCGAGCCTTCCTAGGCTCAAGGTACCCTTGTCACTACTGATTCTTTAGATTTTGTCTTGCCCTCTAACGAGGCAATTTTAGAGATATTGACTGGCTCGGACAGACCCTGGGATGATATCCATCACAGATCATATTTCCTCCTAGAGTTAGGAAGAATAGAGGTAGGAGAATTTGTGTTGACTATGACTGGAGATAGGTCTTGTCCTATCAATCCTCTAGCTACACAAATATTTTATGCCGAGGGTAATATGGAAACCATCACTAAAATGATACCTATTGATATCTCTAGAACCCCTGACATCATGGAGAATGTCTTTGTCGGAGTAGATTGTTCCCCCGAGGAGATTCAGATCTATACAAATTTATTTAAATAATTCCGCAATGTTTTTTCCTGGTCTTACGAGGAAATGCCAGGCATTGATCCAAGAATCGTCGAACATCAGATTACAACTTACCTTGACACCAAGTCGGTCCAGCAGAAGCTTTGTCTGGTTAATCCTCAGAAAGCAGCAGCTATCAAGGCTGAAGTAGAGAAACTACTCAAATTTTGTTTCATCTACCCCATCAAATTTACTCAATAGGTGTCAAATCCTGTTCCGGTCAACAAAAAATAGGGAACGATTTGTGTATGTACAGAATTCCGTGATTTGAACAAGGCATGTCCAAAGGATAATTTCCCCACCCCATTCATTGAACAGATCGTTGATGAATGTGCAGGTTGTGAGGTATTTTCTTTCATGGATTGTTTCTCGGGATACAATCAGATACAAATTAAGCCTGAGGACCAGCATAAAACAACTTTTATCTGTCCATGGGGTACATTTTCTTATCGGAAGATGCCTTTTGGCCTTAAAAATGCTAGAGCCACCTTTCAGCGAGCCATGTCTTTTGCTTTCCACGATCTCAAACACCTAGTCGAGGCTTATCTCGATGATTTAGCATCACGATATTGGAAGAGAGATGATCATCCCACGCACCTCTGACTCATCTTTGAGTGATGTTGCTACTATCAAATTTGCTTAAATCCAAACAAATGTTGTTTTTGTGTGGCATCAGGTCGTCTTTTAGGTTTTATAGTTTTGAAAAAAGGGATCATGGTCGATCCTCTAAAGGTTGAGGCGATATTTCAATTGCCTCCCCCATGCAAAGTCCCCCAGCTTCAAAGTTTACAGGGAAAAGCCAATTTTCTTCGGCATTTTATCGCAAACTATGCTGAGATCACTAAAGGGTTTATGTGTTTACTAAATAAGGGAGTTCCTTTTCATTGGGATGAAGCCACTTAGCGCTCTTTTGAAGCATTGAAACACGCCCTCACGTCTGCCCCTCCGCTTCGGCCACCCAATTATAATAAATATTTCTTATTGTACTTGGCCACTGCAGAGTCGACCATCGGTATGGTCTTGGTTCAAGAGGATGATTTGCTTGAAGAACATGTGATTTATTACCTGAGCCAAGGCCTGGTTGGACTAGAACTCAACTAATCTCATGTTGATAAACTTGCATTGGAAACAATACATGTTGTCCAATGGTTCTGTCATTATATCATGTTTCGCAAGACCACTGTCATTGCCGTTGTGAATCCATTCCAATATGTGTTGACACGACGTGTAATTGGTGGAAATATCAGTAGATGGATTGTTATCCTCTAGGAATTTGACTTAGATTTTGTTTCCATGAAATCTAAAAAGTCGTTGGTCTTTGCAGAACTTATCTTAGAACTTTCGGTCGAGTCATGTGATTTTACGCCTGAAGAATCACTGATTAAAGGAGATCTTTTTTTGATTTCATCTTCGGATCCTTGGTATGGAGATATACTAGTCTATCTCTAGACTTTGAAGTGCCCCTCCTCTGCTTCTCATGATGAGCATCGAATTATATGCCATCAGGAAAAAAACTATCTCATACTCGAGGACACTTTGTATCGTCGAGGTGTAGATTGCATCCTTTGTCGGTGTCTCACTCATGAAGAAGCAGAACTCATGCTTAACGATTTCCACACTGGAGCATGTGGTGGTCATTTATCTGGGTTGGAAAAAACCCAAAATATTCTATGAGATGCTTACTATTGGCCGAAATTAATCAAAGATTGCATTGAATCAGTCAAGAAGTGCCACCCGTGTCAGATCCTCTCTCGGAAGATGAGGGCACACCCCGCTCCTATGTTTCCCATCATTACAGTTGGCCCCTTCACTAAGTGGGGGATTGATTATACCATATGCCAACCCCCTTCATCCATTCAGCATCGTTATATCATTGTAGCAGTAGAATACTTTACAAAGTGGGTCAAATTTATGACAACATTCAAAGATGATAGAGAAACAACAACTCTCTTATTGTTTAATCAAATAATAGCAAGGTTCGACGTCCCGAAGGAGATTGCCACTGACCATGGTAGTAACTTTCAGAACAAAATGATGTCTGATTTAACATCAAATCTTGGGTTAAGGCAAGAACACTCATCACCTTATTACCCACAATTGAATGGTCAGGTGGAAGCTGTGAATAAGTCCCTCAAGACCATTCTACAACGAACAATCAATTCGACCAAGTCAAATTGGAATTTGATGTTGTACTTGGCATTGTGGGCGTACCGAACGTCTGTAAAGACTTCCACTAGTTTCTCTCATTTTCAACTCGTTTACGGGTTGGAAGCAGTCTTTCCTATAGAATGCTAGATCACATCTCTTAATTTGGCAATACAGTTATTGCCAGACATTTCACCGCTTGAAGAACGCTTATTATATCTCAAGCAGATCGATGAGCAATGACACGATGAAGCCTTGGCTAACGAGGCTCATAAAAAAAGAGTCAAGTGTCAGCATGATTGGTCCATTCATCCTCAAATTTTCTCCGAATGTGACCTTGTCATAGTCTATGACCAAGATAAGGATCCCCTGGGGGCAGGCAAGTTCAAACCCATGTGGTTCAGACCTTTCATCGTGAAGGAGGTATTAAATAAGGGTGCTTATTTTCTGGTTGATTTTGAAGGTAACGCTTTAGAGGAGCCTAGAAATGGGCTCTATCTCAAGAAGTATTACTCGTAGGTAGGTCTCCTTGGGTGACTTCTTGTATATATGTATAGTTCTTATACAGTTTTGAGCTGTCGTTTTTGTTTTATGGACGTGTTGTTTTGATGTCATATTTTTTACTGTGGTAGATGTCAAGTGAATCAGAGGTGTTCGTTGGGTTCGTGGATGGTGCTAGCCGACACACCCGAAGGCTTGCTTCCGCAGCATGGGTGATCTTTACACTTCAAGGCTAGTTGCTATCTTCTAGAGGTATCTGTTTAGGTGACTCCACAAACAATGTCACCGAATACAATGCAATAATAGAGTTACTTTGTGATGCCTTGTCACATGATATCTCTTACCTTTGAGTCTACTTAGATGCACAATTGGTTGTGTCCCAGTTAAATGGGGTTTATGATTTTTATGATCCTACTCTACATCAACGATTACTTAGGGTACGTCTCTTAGAACGTTGTTTTGATTACATTACATATATTCATGTTCCTAGTAGATTTAATCAAATGACAGATACTCTAGCTAATCAAGTATTAGATTGGCATATTGCACACATGTAAGAAAAAGCACACACATACACATGTAAATACATTTGTAAATAAATGTAATCCATA
>SNQJ01S0121835.1:8788-27124 GCA_010110895.2 Picea sitchensis | reverse complement strand
TATAATTAACAAAATAAAAATAAAAAGATAATAAATATATAGTTAATTACCATGGGACGATATTCATTCGATCTGCCATCAATGTGCCCATATTTCCTACAATGTTTTGTAGTTGTTGCTATTAAAATTCTTACGGGACGTATGAGGCAACATTTTTTACAAGGGAAATAACATTTACCATCACCTTTTTCACCTGCTTTACTTTTTCCCCCACCTCTAACTATATTCTGCGACATTCTTCTGCACAACTTCTGCACAAAAATACCATTTCGGAACTGTCGTTGTTATAGCGAGATTGTCGTATCTTCAAATCATCAAATATTTATAGTTCAATTTTAGGTCACAATCATCGCAATTGCGACGACCATGACCTAAAATATTTCTTTTTTTTACCTATTTATTTGTCATATTTAACTATCACTTTTAACGTTCCCTTATAACGGTCATTCGTCGCTCTTGCGACGAACATTGACCATATTAATTTAGACAAAGTACATTCGTCACTCTTGCGACAAATGTTGACCATATTAATTTAGACAAAGTACATTCGTCGAGATAGCGACGAATACGGGTGGATTTAGAAAAAAATTGAATAATTGAACTTTTTCTCTTGAATGTTGCGACGAAAGAGTACTTTCGTCGCAGGTGGTCGTCGCAAATTTTTCAATATGTAGTAGTGTCTCTCCTCAAATATTTCCACATGTTTTTTACAATGTCCCTCTCCTTACCTCTCAAACACCTTGATTAGCATGAACTCTAGCCAAATACAAACCTAGGATCTCCACTACACTTCACACATTGATAGCATCAATTGCAATGGATCCTCATAGTGTTAGGATAAGTTTAACCTAACACATATCACTTTCTCATCCAATGATTAAGATCCCAACATATTCATCATTTTCCAAGGACAAGCCAACATTTTCACTGAATCCCTTACACTTACACCTAGGGCTTCTAGATCCACTTTCTATTTAGACACCTAAATTTAATTACCTAAATATGGTGGTCAAATGAGTAGAGATGTTATATATTCATGGATCTGCAGCCTTGTTGCCTACTTGCAAACCTTCCCAAAGATGATAGAAGAGAATATCCTCCTTGCAAGTAACCATTTAAACGGAATTGCCTAAGCATAGTGGTATTCTCACCAAACTTCTATAAAGATATATGTGGGGGTCATCAAAGAATAAGCTACCAACAAAACTTTTACATTACACATCACACTTATCAAATATGATTGCTTTCATTCATTCTAATTACATGACTATCTATAATATGCTCTTAATTAGCACAACACTAAATAGCTATGGGAATAAAAGTATCTATGAGAAGAGTATGATCTATTTCTGTAATCACATTACCCAAGCAGATCGAACCAATGAACTCACATTTATACTAAGTTGTAACTATTATGGAAAAAATGTATGTAGAAGATGAGTAACCAAGCTTGTTATGTTGTTAGTATTGCTTGTTCTCTACAAGTAATGTCTATTCACTCTGTATTATATATGAGGTAAATACAATACGTAATAATTGCATGGCTTTACCCCCATCTCTATCCAATCTGAGCTCTGTTATTGGCTAGTTATATCACATATCTAATCTGATTTGAGTGTTCTAGCTCTATGTCGTAATCACTATGCTTTCATGAACCTAATCTAGTTCCATAAGTATTCCAGGTTGTTTGATGATTATGGAACAAGAGTATTTGATATGATGAAGTATCTTAATAAAGAGCACTATGATATGGGTTTACTTATAGAGATACTAGTAGATTGAATGCTTATAACATGTGAACTAAATCCATGGTATGGTGCAACAAGAGTTACTAGTAGATATGAGCTTCATGTTCCAACTAAGTATAATAGAAGCTATAAGATGTTATACAGAAAACGCAGCTCAATGATTACACCTGTACTTACAGCTAATCAAACATGTTGAATATCACACATTATTCACCTAATTAACATATCATAGTTATATACACTAATAGTGATGTTCAAACTATCATAGTTATATACACTAATAGGGATGTTCAAACTATCATAGTTATATACACTAATAGTGATGTTCAAACTATCGTATTTATAGAGATAGTGTGTTGAAATATGGTTGGAGTAATCAAACCAATTACCAGCATTAGTGATACAAACAACCTTGTTCTATCATTACTATGATCAATTCAATGGAAGTGTAACTAGAATAGTATAAACCCTTCCTTGTTCTCCTTGTTACTATGTTTCCATATCTAAGAGCTTATGTGTAAATCAAAGCGTATACCACATATGAGCCTTGATAATGGTTACTAGTTATAGTATCAATGATTATGGGAAGATCAATGATGAAACCTAGCTTCTAACACCATAAGGTTTTAATATTATTACGAGTCTATAGAATTACATATTAAAGTGATTTTACCATATTGAATACAATGTTACTACCTTGTTTGATTAATACATGTTGATTACGTTATTACCTATAGTATAATGTAATTTGTGTATTCATGTAACTCCTTGTAAGTAATTAGCCATATTTTACCATTGTAACTATACCATATCTTGTATGCTACTTGTAATTCTTCTAGTCATTTGTATCACATAGCACATACTAAGCTCTTTGTTTAAGCTCTTACTTCTACCCTATCTATGTCATTATCAGAGTTAGCATTGCATAGTTTTCCCTTATTCCATAAATATCATCGGTAAACCAAGCTCATGAAACTGATTCAATGTGCATATCTAACCTATCATATCTATAGCTTATACCTTACTGATACCATTAAGTTCCTAGTTTAATTCCCATTGCTTAAGCTCTAATCCCATGGAACCAAGCTTTGTTCAATGTGCATATCTCTAAGCTTGTATACCTTACATAGCTTTATGAACTAAATAGTCATCTTTCCCATATGTTACCAATTACCACTGTATATGTCATGTAAACTCATATCAAGGTTCACTAGTGTCACCATTGCTCGGATCATTAACACGTATGGAATCATGTATTATCCATAATTATTGAAGTTGTACATATCATAGCTTTAATTACAACTTACTGTATCTGTATAAGTATACAATACGTATTGATTACAACTTAATGGGCTCTATACTTAATCTATACAATATAGTGGAATGATACTAGCTCTCTAATCATGTACACTCCATAATATACATAGCTTATAGTTCTACTTCATCATTTACACAACTTTGTATAATCTCTAGTATTTGCATCTTGTTACTGAATACTCATCACTTATTATGAATATGCTTATGTACTTTTTGGTTGTGATCAAAGGAGAATCACCTTTCTATCATAATGATTACATATATGCTTATTATATAATGTATTGAGTAGTATGAGTAGATCATAAGGTGTAAGCATTACTAAGTTGCTTGGTATATCAAAGCTTACTAACCTCTTTCTCATAGCTTATACTAGATATAATCCCATAAGTACTCACATAATAAAATCTATTGAATTAGTACCAATATTTACCCGACGTTCAAAGGATTGTTGGAGAGAGTGATAATTTCTCTTCACGGAGCTTAAAACAATGTCTTATAACAACAAGTTGAAGGTGTTAACATGGGGCATCCCAGAAGGAGGCTTAACCTCTTGAGCAAGACTCAAAACTGCATTTTGTCTTACCGAGCCAGACCATTTCCTTCCATTGCAAATCTGAACAAATGTCGTAATCTGTCATCTCTTTTGGATATGATCTAGTGTGGATCATAACTTCTTCCTTGTAACTGGAAACGAATAGAAATGGTGTAGATGGTGTACGTTTGAGTTGCAAGTGGAAAACGGTGGTCACGACAGGGAACTAATGGTTCCATTATTCGAAAACTAATAAACCAAAATTTGCGAGGGTTTGAGAAAATGGTTTCAAGGCAATCCACCTTTTGTTCCACAATGCACCCGATGATGCCACGTACCCTCGGGAGAAAACCGTGGTTTGAATTGCGAGACCACTTTTTGGTATCATACTATGTGCAGCTTCAACCTCCACCACTGTTCCTGGTCGTTGATCTTGACAGATCACGATCAATGACATTTTGGGCATATTCCGCCAGATTTAACTTTTCCCTGCCATCTTTAGACCTTCTCTTATTTTATCTGGTTTCCAAACACATTAGTTGAAGGGAAAGAGCTCATTTTTTTTTAAACATGTACAGGTCGTCAGTGTTCCGACGTCCCTAACATCAGTCACATGGCGTCGTTGTCATTGGTATATAGTTGACCGTCGTTGCACCGACGTTGACAGTCGTCGGTCTTCTGACGTCCCTAACATCGGTCACATGGCGTCCTTGTCATTGGTATATAGTTGATCGTCTCTCCACCAAAGTTGTCAGTCGTCGGGCCTCTGACGTCCCTAGCGTTGGTCACATGGCGTCCACATTGTGGAGACCGAAGAAATGGGATGTCGAAATTCCAATGTCTCTGGCGTCATTATAGCGACGATTATATGGGGTTTGAACAGTGAAATCTGAGATGACACATGTCCACATTAAACATCGCAATAGCGACGATACCTATGGTGTCGAAAAAGCGACGTCATGTGAAACGACGTTTGAAGGGGTTCGTTGTTTGTCGTTCTCCTGACAATATAAAGTGGCAATTGCATCAAACGCGCCATCGAAATTTGACCCAAATGTACTAGTGTCAAGCTATTGTTAGTCATTTATTGAGTTAGAATCAACATTAGATAAAGATGAAGCTTCAAATCTGATGAAGCTATCATTATTATAATTGCAGAAGTAGATATATAGCATTTGATTAAGGTTGACACATAATTAGTTCACATTGACTTATCTTAACATTTGTAATGTAACCTAAGTTTTAAAAAAATATTATATTTCCAATTATTTAAAACAAAATTTACAAACATTTGATTGGATAGAAAGATAGATCTCTTATTGTAGTGATCGTAGCATTGCATTGGAAAATGCAACCTTTAAGGTGATTCTTCGATTGTATCTGTGTGAGGTTATGCATGTCCCGAGCACAACGACAGTGAGGAATAGGCAGAAACAATATTGTAACAACCCTAGTTAAATAGTTGCATAGGGTTTATCAAGAATAGTTAATTATTTAATTAACTGTCCTAATATATTTTAGTTAAACAATGATTATTTATTAATAATATTAATTAATTGTTTATATCTATTGATTAATTAATTAATTAATTAACTTATTAAAGGTTAGGGTAATGAATTAAGAGCTTAATAAATTTTAAATTATTTTTATAAGACTTTACGTATGCGTATGCAGGGGGAATGAAGCATGGGATGGAAGGATAAAGTAATAAAGGAATGGGATAAGATAATAAAGGGGAGGATAAGGTAATTAATGGAAGATACGGAGTCGGTGAATGGGGGGAGATATTACTGGGTTATGAAAATTTGGGGGAGGAGCATTATTGGGAAGGAGGTTCGTATTTCTGTCGGATATTTTCTGGTTTTGAGGAGTTTGGTTTTAGAGTTTTGGTGAACCATTGCAGGGGGCACCAAGTTGCTGGGAGTTTTGGGCTCAGGGGCCAGGATTCCTTTCGGTATCCTGGAGCTAGGGAGTCGGAGAGGCTGCTCCTAGCTGGTTGGGTGGTTAGTCGGTTTTGGGCAAGGTTTGGTCAGTGCATCAGGCTGGGCAAAGCAGCAGAGAGGACAACCAGATCAGTGGGAATTAGCATCAGGCAGAGATATTTTTATTTATGAATTTGCCGAGTTATGTGGATGATTAGGTAATTTATTTTCATGTTGTGGATAAATTTAATTTCTATTGAATATTAAATCCTTATATGATGATTAATGAATTATTTATGCATTGAAAGAAATTCTATGTTTAATTATATGAAATTTTTTAAGCTTAATTAAATTTAGGTTCCTACAAGTATTAACAAATAGGTGACGCACAAGAACATGCGGAAGTCGTAGAGACAAAAGATTGAACATGCGGAAGTCGTAGAGACAAGAGCTTAATATTCCTAACCCTAAAGAATAATTGCGTTGAAAAATCATACATGAACGTAAATGCAAGGCCTCCTACCTTCAAACTTATGCTCTTGGACGATGGTATGTATGAATTCTTCTTGACATGGTTGTTGAAATTCATGCTATTAACCTTCAAACATAGGTGAATTTGTTCATTCTAATGAAAAATTATGAAGTAAATACACATATTGAACAGGGTGAAATACAGTCAAATTATTTTCCTTTTGTAGAAAATCGATATAGAATCATTGGACTCTGAATTCGTTATGTTCAACACGTGAATTTAATTCAAAATTTAAAGAGAATTAGGTTATAACGACCGCACTCTTTTAAGAAACGTTAGACCTAAGAAATGTTAGGTGAATGGTAAACGAATCTACATTTACAAATTTTGTAGGGAAGGAATAATCCATCGAACATATGAGACTCTATTTTTTGTTTTTTAGAAAGAGTATGTAGAGAGTGCCTGAACGGAGGCGGCCAACAACACCAACGTGGAAGGCTCATTAACGCTTTCACGGTGCTTCTCTTGGTGTTTGCTTCTTATTGGGGTCAACGGATTCAAAAGCAAGATTTGTTGGACTAAGGAAAGTTTCCTTCTTTGCTTATTTCCTTCTTCTTTCATTGTTCCTTCATCTGAGCAGAAAATCAACTGCAACTAACTATAAAAAGACACTGTCATGCATGGTGCTTGAATGAAATTGTAGTAATTTATGAAATTTTATTACAAAATGCAAGTATCCGGTAAAGATATTTTTAAGAAAAATCATCTGAGCAGAAAATCAACTGCAACTGCTATAACAAAGACATTGTCATGCCTGATGCTTAAATGAAATTGCGGGAATTTATAAAATTTTATTACAAAATGCAAGTATCAGGTAAAGATATTTTTAAGAAAATTGTGGTTGGCTACATACTTGCACTCTGTATTTCACTTGTCCAATCTTTTATCACTGAAAATATACTTTAATTGAATTGTTGATCATTTAAGTGGAATGTGAATGAATAATTTATTGTTACTATTAGTTACCAATGCTCATAAGCTATACACTTTGATTTCTAATTCGTATATATATATATATATATATATATATAAACAAATTTTCATTTTTCTTGTGCTTTGGAGTGCTGCTGAAAGAGTTAGGAGGGTTTATTCTTTCACAAAGCATAATTGATTATTATTATACACNTACACTTTGATTTCTAATTCGTATATATATATATATATATATATATATAAACAAATTTTCATTTTTCTTGTGCTTTGGAGTGCTGCTGAAAGAGTTAGGAGGGTTTATTCTTTCACAAAGCATAATTGATTATTATTATACACGAGTGTTTTTTTTTTGTTTTTTTTGCAAAACTAGAGAAAAGTAATTAAGGATTTAGAGAATCCTGTAATATAATGAAGGATGAAAAAATTCTGTCTAAATATAATTTGAACAAATTTTTTCCCTGGAAAAAAGTTCAACAAAGTTCAACAAATTATATAATGAGGTGGGTAGACCAATTTTGATTCAACAAATTATATAATGAGGTGGGTAGACCAATTTTGATTCAACAAATTATATAATGAGGTGGGTAGACCAATTTTGATATAAATGAACACTAACTCTACTATTAATTAAAAAAAGGTTTTATTTTTTTTAAACAAATATTTTTCATTTTTTTTAAAAAGTATTTGATAATTCTTAAATGCTTAAACAAGAAAAAGGACAAATTTCTCACATGACCCTCCCTCTAATTTCTTAGATGACCCTCTGTCGTTAATATGCATATACATGGGAGACATCATCTACAAGTATTCGCATCTAGCAGAAACCTTAATTAAAAAATAAACAGTGGACCTTGGGATATTATTCACATACAGCAGAAACATTTGTCTTGAAAATTGAGAAAATTATAAAAAAAATCACGAAAACAGCCAAGGAAATGTATCTGATGAAACATTGGGAGACATCATATCTATAAGTATTCGCATCTATCAGAAACCTCAATTAAAAAATAAACAGTGGACCTTGGGAGCTTATTCACACATCAGAAACATGTCTTAAAAATTGAGAAAATTATAAAAGAGAGATCATGAAAACAGCCAAAGACACCATGAAAACAGCCAAGGAAAGGAAATGTATCTGATGAAACGCCATTCAATTGATGATATATTTCCCTCCAACTAGGGTAGATCGGAGGAAGCACTGAGATAAATGAAGCTTGGCTATTGAGTTTCTTTTCTTGCAGATATAACCATCTGTCTCAAAACCTGATATAGTCATAAGGCCGGAGATATAACATTCCGGCGCGTTATATGACCCTTTATCCCATTTTTGGCCGGAGCCATATACAAAGGCATTGCGAGGCCCTTACACATTACAGTATCGCTTTCCAAACTAATCTGATAAGGTTATCCCTTCTAATTGAATCCCGATAAGTAAGACGAGTCCACTTAGCCCTCTTCATTCATCTCTCCAGCAAGGCAGGCAGGCAGGATTAGCTCATCGCTGCCTTAAACTACCTGAACGGGGGAAAGGGAAAATGGCAAGCATCTATGAAGGACTGTCCCAATCAGGATTTCAAGGATGAAGCCCTCTCCAGCGTGGTTGGTAAACTAAGAGATAAACAACATAAATCAAAAAACCCGATCGAAGAGCTCTTCATTCTTTCACTCTCCATCCAGGCAGGCAGGATTAGCTCATCGCTCGCTTGAACTACCTGAACAGGGGAAAGGAAATGGCAAGCATCTATATAGGACTGTCCCAATCAGGATTTCAAGAATGAAGCTGTCAATGGTTGGAAAGACCTTCCATCCTGAGCTGATAAGGTAATTTTATGAATGTCCAACAAGAAATAGGTCAATGAAATTGAAGACAACAAGTATGAATATAATGTGGAAGTGCAAACAAAAGATAACATGAAAAATTACATTAAAAATAAACCTACCTAGATAACATGAAAAATGACAATAAAAAGAAACCTACAGTATTACAGAAATGACATAAAAAAGAAACCTACAATAGTACAGCCTCAAAACATGTGTATGCCTGTGTCAAAAGGTACAGTGATCCAAAATATGCGTTCAAGATTGAAAAAGTGGTCAGCTCAACAGTCTTTTGAATACAACATGGGAGTGCAAGTGCCTAGATAACAAGAAAAATTACAAAAAAATCACCTGCAGTGGTACAGCCTCAAAACATGTGTACTAAATACAACGGGGGAGTGCACACGCCTAGATAACACAAAAAATGACATTAAGAAAGTAATCTACAGTAGTGAACAGGCTAACTCGGGAGCAAACAGGTCCACTTTTTGGAAAAAAAAAAGGGGCCTGAATCCAGCCAAATTCAGGGGTAGTTTGAATTTCACATGAATCAAAGTTCCATGCATTTCAGAACCTTAATGCATTTCAGAACCTTACCCCAGGGGTTTTGTCCCATTTTAAACCAACCAGATACTCAGAAAATCATAAAATCTTAGGAGGAAAGATTGTTCCAGACTTGGCCAACTCCTTATAGGGCCTCAAAACATGTGTATAGCCTCAAAACATGTGTATAAGGACTCAAAACATGGCCTCAAAACATCTGTATGAAGACACAAAACATGGCCTCAAAACATGTGTATGCCAGAAAAATGACAAAGGAGGTAACCTACAGTAGTCCAGCCTCAAAACATGTGTATGCCTGTGACAAAGAGAACACAGCCTCAAAACATGTGTATGCCTGTGACAAAAAGAACACAGCCTCAAAACAAGCATGTGTATGCCTGTGACAAAAGGTACAGTGATCAAAATATATAAGTACGTCCAAGATTGAAAAAGTGGACAACTCAAGAGTCTTTTGAATACAATGTGGGAGTGCAAGTGTCTAGATAACACGAAAAATGACATAAAGAAAGTAACCTACAGTAGTATACAATGTGGGAGTGCAAGTGCCTAGATAACACGAAAAATGACAAAGAGCAAGCCTAGATAACACGAAAAATGAAATAAAGAAAGTTACCTACAGTATACAGCCTAAAAACATGTGTATACCTGTGATAAAAGGTACAGTGACTCCGCATATATTGACTATATATACCGCATGAATAGCGATCAATAGTCAATATATATGAGTGTGGTTGTTTCGGGCAAGTTCAACAAATAAAGTAAACCACAGGAATAGCGATTAATAGTCCAAAATAGATATGTTTGTGATTCTTTGGTCAAGTTCCACAAATAAACTCTAACTCTTTAATAGTGCTTAATAGTTCAAAATATCTACAGGGGTGGCAGGAGCAGGGAGATTCTTTTCGATCAAACAGGAAAAGTAGAATTCTCATTATGTCTAAGGGTATCCTTTAGAAAAATCAAAAAGCTATTGCATATATTGCCAAAAATATCAGTAAACCATGTATAATTCTTGCCTAAGAATTAAACGCTATTAAAGGCGATAGCATATTTTGCCAGAAGATGTCAGTAAACCATGTATAATTCTTGTCTAAGAATTAAACGCTATTAAAGGCTTATTTTGCCAAAAGATGTCAGTATAATAATTCTTTGTAACAATGTATAATTCTTTCCAACAATTAAACGAATTAAACCATGTATAATTCTTTCCACAACTAAAGACAAACAATGTATAATTCTTTCCCACCATCAAAGGCTATAAATTATTTTCACCAATGTATAATTATTTCCAACAATCAAAGGCTATAGCATATTTTGCCAAAAGATGTCAGTAAACTAAATAATTGGGCAGAGCTGAATTCTCTTTACGTAATTCTTAATTGATTTATAGATTAAAAAATAGTAATAACCAATATGCAAAACATGCTTCTTATCCCTAATCATAAAAATAAAAGAATTAAATGTAAAGTAGAAAAAATCACCCTGGCTCTTCGTCTTTATTTCTCCTATTTTTAGGTATGAAGAGAAGGCTCTCAACAATATCTATGATTTAGCTATTTTCTATTCAAGGGGAACACAACCAGAAAATGGTACAGATTCTGCAAAGATAATGTTGATGGACTGATGGTTATAATTTGTCAAAATATGTAATGCCTTTTATGACTGTTGTTTCCAAACTGATTTTGCATCGAAACATAAAAGCAGCATTTTTGTTTTTTATGGAATGAATTTTCGTCAGATTATTTCTGACTTAAATAATTAATAGGAGAAAGGGATATCAGACGAACAAATTGATCATTCAATGTATATTTTATATTTCTGATTAAAATAATTAATATAGTTTTTCCTTGGTAAAAATGGACATCAGACAAATCAAATGAACATTCAATATCGAACTCTTCAAAAGCAAAAGCTTCAAATGGATATCATACACAAACTAAATCAGAATTCAATATCGAAATCTTCAAAAGAGAAAGCTTCAATCCCCACTGCAGCAGATTCCTTTCCCAACGGCATACACACCATATAATCAATCATTTTTACTCACCCTAACCAGTAATCCAGATAGACCTAATAAATATTAAATACACAACAGATGCTGCAAGTTCAAATACCCAATAGAAGAAGAGTGCAAGAGAAAAATCAGACTACCCAAAATAAGCAAAAGCCTCAATGAACTTTCCCAAAATACGCACATGTTGCCGACATAACTCTCAAGCATATCATTTATAATTGAGGCACCAAACCAAAAATACAAAATATTGTAAGATATATTACCAAAAAAAAAAATGGCAGACAGTTTCGTTAAACTTTCCATAAATGGACACATGGAATATTTCCCAACGAAATTTGAGATCATCTCTACTAAAATTGCAATCATCTCTACTGCCTAATAATGCAATTTCAAATGACAGAAATATAGCCTGGAAATATAACTCTATGGTTATGCATTTTTCTCTAATAACAAACTCACACTATAGCCCTTGTAAAAACAATACATCCACCATATCACATTCTAAATAAACTGACTCATATAATTTTACCCATGTCACAAAATTAGTTTCCAAAATGAAAATCACGGTAACGAGGTTCAGAGCAAGATTACACAATAATCTCAAAAATAGTCCAGCACCGTACCAACTAAATCAGTTATTCAGACTGATTCACAACTAACAAGTATGGAACGAAAGGATAGTAAACCTAGGATTCAAAATTCAGCAGCTTATAAAACTACCGATACAGTGAAGATGCTCCAAGATATGCAGGAGGAGCCCCAGCAACAGAAGCTCCCAACTCAGGTCGGCGTAAATCCCTTTGCAGGAGAGGGTCTGCATAGTAGCTTTCAGTTGCAACATCCACTATCGGCTTTCGATAATCCACATCCAACCTTTGACGATATAAAGATTCAATGCTTGGATCAAGCCGGCTCTGATAATCCAACTCAGGCAGCTGATCCCTTGGGAGTTGCTTCGGTAATGCACTAGCATATGCATCTTGTACTCGAAGGCTCGCATATGGATCTTGTGCTCGAAGGTTCGCATATGGATCTTGGGTTTGAAGGTTCGCATATGGATCTTGAGCTTGAAGAGGAGCCTGAGGAATATAATCCCTTCCAGCCCCATATCGTAACAGGTCCCTCTCAGATATAGCAGGATCAGCACCATATCCAGCTAATGGAGCCTGAGGAATATTATACTCAGCACGTGCTGCACGTCTTGTTTCCTCTTGATAACGTAATATATCATCTCTCATTATTTCCTCTCGGCGCAATTCCTCTCGGCGCAGCTCCTCTCGGCGCAGTTCCTCTCTTAGCAGTTCCTCTCGACGAAGTTCCTCTCGACGAAGTTCCTCTCGGCGAAGTTCCTCTCTTAGCAGTTCCTCCCTCAGCAGTTCCTCCCTGAATTGATGCTCCCTAGAACGATGAAGGTCAACTTGACCTCTAGGTTCAAGAGGGGGAGCATCCACAGGATTGCGGGGAATTTCAGGGCGAGAATCAAATCGTGGTACAGGTCGGAAGAGCTCAGACAGCTTTTTCACCTGTAAAGCAAAAGATTGTCCTAATTATAGAAGCCATCAAATATGACAAGCAGTTTTATTACAAATAAACAATAGATAGATACCTGTTGAGCATTGAGCTCAAACCTAAACTTGTTCTTCCCATCATAATTATCTTTGATTGCTTTCTTGAATATGTCTTCAGAAAGTGGTAAGCAATCCTTTTGAATACGAAACCGCACCTGCAGAAACATGCCTTATTTAAAAAACTTGCTCTCAACGGAAACTTGTGTAATGTGAACATTTAAAGAAAAGATGCATGTACCTAGCAGCGTCAAAAAGGGTGAAAAGGAGGCAAACAGATGATAAAACCAGAATTGCCTACTCCCAAAATAAGACAATATATGCAGCTACTATATAATTGATAAAATCCAACACAGCAAAACACAGAAATTACTGGGTAACAAAAATGCGACAAATACAGAGTTACAACAGAAAAGTTTAATGCGGCAGCTATATTATAAGTTATAACCAGCGGAATGGGCAGATTGGCAATAATAAATTAATGAGAAACAGACGAACGAGTTAAAGTTGATCGTAGCGGCTTAATACAGATAACAGCATTTAATAGATATGAATAAATTGTTTTCAAACAGATCGCAATTTAAAGAAAATTAAAAAAAAAAGATTACAGCTTGGATATAATTCAGAAAAATAGAACCACGGATGTTTACATTTATATATAGTCAAAAAAGTATATACAAACTAGAACTTATAAGAAATAAACAACCTCTTTAAGAAAAACCACTACACAAGTTACCTGTGCTGGGAATGGCCTTTTAGAACCTCGGAAAGCATCTGGCTCGAGATTCATTCCTCCACCAGAGGCTGCCTTATAGATACCATACATCAATCTAAGGTCAAAATCGTACAAGAAGAGCTTCATTCCGGTCTTAACCTTTTCAACAAGGTCCTTTTTGGCTGGTGGCAAGCCAAACACTCTGTATCGAAAGCACTCCTGCTTAGTTTGAGAATTACACATAAAAATCAAGCCTGCAAAGTTGTCTTTTCCATTGCCATCTTCATCTTGCTTTTTCTTCTTGTTTTGATCAACCTTTGGTCCAGTAGGATCAGCTGTGACCTTCGGTTTCTTCTCTTTAACAGGTGTCTCTTTCTTAACAATCTTCTCACCAACATTAGTTGGTGCTGCCTCTTTCTTTTCAGCTCCGCCATCTACTTGCTGACCATCCCGCGCTCTCTTCCTGTTCCTTCCTCTGGCCATGTTGTTTTAAAAGCTTTGAACAAATTTACGTATAACTGCATCCATCATAACCATTACCAGAACACAAACTAATTTCAATACATATTTTGAAAATAAACAATAAATTTGAAGGCAAAGCAATTAAAAAGACTTATCAATACAGACAAAAATATACAGCTCGCAAAGATTTCAACGTCGATTGAAACCTATCTAAGAAATGTCAGATATTTGTTACCCAATCGTTAAAAAAGCATTATTAAAGTCCGAAATATGCGGAAAAACATTATGGCTAACTGTTATGTGACGAACCACCTAAATAAAAACAATACTATGAATTTCTCATTACGAAGAACAAACACTATAATAGGAACAAGGCCTTTGGTAAGAGGATCAGAGTTGGCTAAAGTAGAACACATCCCACACATGTTCCAAATAAGACAAACGAAATAACAAAATAAAAGGACTACACAAGCCCCTTGTAAGTCATATCAAGTTGGGTAAAGTATAACACACACCACACATGTCCAAATAAATATAAATATACACTGTCAAGGCACTCTTTGTCAGAAGAAGAAAAGGGGTCATTTATAATAAAACTAAGGAATAGACTCTCATGGAAGTATTTCCATCACAAGAATTGAACATTGGCACGATGAAACCACCAGAGAACGATAATGGACCGTATATTTTCAATAGTCAGCCAATTATATAAACTAAATGTCATATAAGCATTTTTAAAACAGTAAAAACAAATTCAAATAATCACAAATTAGCACAGAACGAACTTGATAAACATCAGAACACAAGCATAATCATGTAGAAATACTAAAAGTCAACTACATGTTATAGAGGAATTTTTTAAAACAGTAAGGACAACTTAAATAATCACCTATTAACACTTAAATAATCACCTATTAACACAGAACGATCTTGATTAACATCAGAACACAAACGACATCACATACAAATACTAGAGATCGAAGGCTCTTAAATTTTGCCTTCTAATAACTTTAAAGACTTAAAGACCATTATTGTCAATTGATCCTGACCTACGCAATTGAGAGGAGTGTTATCATCTCTACCCAGGATCAATTCCTGTGAGTAACATGTTAAACTGTGAGTGAGTGACATGGTGTTATCATCTCTACCCAGGATCAATTCCTGTGAGTAACATGTTGAACTGTGAGTGAGTGACATGTTGTGAGTGACATGTTGAACTTTACACGAGCAACCGAGATTAAATCAATTCCCGTTAGTGACATGTTGAGCTCTTCATGAGCATATTTTTGACAAAGCTTCAAGCTTCTACAGAATCCAGTTTATCCTGGGCACCATGAGAAGTGCCTAGTGGATTTCCAGAGGAAATGCATTAATGCATTACATGGGCCTTAAAAAAATACTTGCAGATATATTATTCATAGAATGAGCACATAAGGTTGGTTTATGGATGACGAGCACTATAGTTAAAAAAGTGGGAACGAGTGGATGAACTAGTTGCTCCATTTTCAAATTCTAGATTGAGAATTCAAATTCTAGATTGAGAAGAGGGTAAAAGGAATCACAACTTTCGTAATTTCCAATAAAATACCAACTGGTAGCTGTGTTCCCTGCAAGTAAACTTCCAAAAGGTGGTAGCTCTACTTGTCTGCAACTTAACTCGCACTTATGTGTCAAGCATTTTTCATTAAAACCACGGAATCTTCCCCCTTTTGCAACGTAACACCCTTATGAGGCGTTTGGGGTTCAGAAGTTTTATGCCACGCTCCTTTTACACAAAAAAAAATCAATTATATTTCATGTAAAACTCCAGCACATCTACAAGAATTCAACCAAACCCTACGAAAGAAAATGTGACGGTACTTTTCACAATAACAAAGCCTCGATTGCCTACAACTCAGAACTGTAATCAAGATACAGCAAAGCCCTTCTTAGGTTGCAATCCATGAAGAATAATTGATTAGCAACATTTCAAACCTTGAAATTCGTTCAAACCCCCAATGAAACAAAACCCACATACAAAAATTTCCTTCTAGAAATGCTACCATTGAAACAAAGTAGACCCTGAAGGAAAATCGCTTTTGATAACTAACTAAAACCAAGACCGCCAAGACTATATTTAACAAGCGAAGCCATTCAAGAAACCCCGAACGAGGGTTTCATAAATAGCAGCGCCTGTAAACAAAAAAGTAGCACACAAAAGCATAAACTAACGGGACTTCGCTCAACATCACGCCCACAAAAGAGCAGTCTAAAATACATTCAGAGACGTGACTAGAATAAAATCTTAACTAAACTTAACAACAAGGTATCTTCGGGACGGTTTCATCGACAATAAATCTGAGAAAAGCCCATTATAGCTAAGGCTAAATAATATCGAAACTGCACAAACCCATCGAGAAAAAACCCAAAAAACAGCAGAATAAAACCGTGTCGCAGAAACCTACAAACCCTAACGGCGCAGAACCAACTCGACTGAAGCTCATTTCAGGAACGGGAAAAAGGGTTAAGGGAGAAACTTACTGACCTGTTAAACGAGCTGCCACCGGAGAGTGCCTACCCGCAGAAAACCTTCCGCATATGTTATCTGATTTCAGCAACAAGAAATCAAGAAGCCGCGAGTGGATGAAACAAGAGCGGAGAGGAAACAATATAGTGGAGAAAAGAAGAGGGTTCGCGAATCCAACGGCTAGGATCCACTCAATGACCTACACCCACGGATCCTTTGACACGTTCGAGCATATATCACTTCAAATTTCTATTGTACCCAGAGCTCCCTACCTCCCAGTGTGAAAAGGACCAACACACGCGATGTTCTATAAACCCTAATTCCCGTTTTACCCGATTTGCGAAATTGAGTTTGCGTCTCTCTGTTATTGGAATTCGGAGAAAATCCTTGGAAAGTTTTAGGTATCGAGAATGAAGCACGAACGACAAGTTTTATCAATACCCTTCCTTCATGGTTGTGGTCCCATAGAGTGGCAAGTTTTATTATGACCCTATTTTCATGGTTCCATTCAACGCCCATTCCATTCTAGACAAGAATGTGATCCCGCTAAGTACCAAGGTTATTTTTAGGAAGTTTTATTTTACCCTTTTTTGCTTGTTCTTGTTTAATGGAAGACTTCGTGCATGGTGGAATGTTTTATTATTATTATTTTTTATTTCATTTTGAACATTGTTCTTGTTTAATGGAAGACTTTGTGTATAGTGAAATGTTTTATTAGTATTATTTTTTTTTATTTTTTTTTTAACAATAATGTGGTTTTTATGTTTTGGGTTTCATTTGAGTTCAATTTTCATAAAGTGGACATGTTAGCCCATTGTGATAAGGGGTGGAGGTCTCACCTCGATAGGTTTTGGAAAGTCATAAGTTTAATGTTATGAACCTAAATCCTGCCTAAGTAATCCCAATAAGTTATTAATTCTTCTAGATAAATAAATAAAAAAATCAAATTACTCTATTTTAAATCAAAATGGTGAATGTGAGATGGCAAGTTTTATTAATAAATTTCCTTATAATTCGATGAAAGGCTTGCTCAATTTTAAACAAGAATGAGTCTCATGGATATCACAAATTTTATCCATACCCTTTTTTAATGTTTCCATTGAAGGCTTACTCCATTTTAAACATTGGTCCCATGGAAGTGGTTGGTCCAATGGGGGTGGAGGTAAGCATTAATTTCACGGGACTCGCGGTGATTACATAAATAACTATCACAAATAATCGAGCAAAAGGTTAACTTAATCAATGGTCATCAATGTTATTGAGTTTAGTTTCAACAAATCCCTTTTTATTTTATTTTTATTATTTTTTTTTATGTTTTTCATTGATTGATTAAAAATTTCCTCCATTTATTGAGTTTAGTTTCAACAAATCTTTTTTTATCTTTTTTTTATTATTTTTTTTTATGTTTTTCATTAATTATTAAAAATTTACTCATTTAAAAAAAATAGTCACCTCGAGGTAAAGGTGAACATTAATTTCATAAGACTCATAGTGATTACATGAATAACTATTACAAGTAAACAAATAAGGGGTTAATGAATTTAATTTCAACAATCCCTCATTCCAATCCTTTTTTCGTGAGCTTACTCCATTTTAGATCACATGGAGGTGGAGGTAAGCATTAATTTCATAGGACTCATGATGATTACATGAATAACCATCACAAATTATAGTGTAAGGAGTATTAATTTCATATGACTTATGGTGA
>SNQJ01S0121834.1:0-26883 GCA_010110895.2 Picea sitchensis | reverse complement strand
AAAATTTTTATTATTATTATTGTTATTATTATTATTATTATTATTATTATTATTATTATTATTATTATTATTATTATTATTATTGACTCTGGCGACTGTTACGTCATGTAATGCTTTAGATATCGCCCATTGACAGGGGCGTTGAGGACTTCTCCGTCTATATTCTCCAGTAGGAAATAATTTTTTCCTTCTGGAGTCGAGACCCTGAATGGTCCATACCAGAGGTGGTCGAATTTACTATGCTTCGTGGCTTCTTCCTTTCTCGCATCCCATATTAGCACTAAATCGTCTGGGAGGAATTCCCTGTCCTTTGCCTTGCGGTCGAACAATGCTTTCATATCATCTTGGTACTTCTGCATCTTTTCATCAACTTCAACTCTATGCTGTTGAACCTCAATCAGCTGATTAATTCTCTTGGTTACATGATTGGGCTCTTCGTTTTGATCCTGCCATAACTTCATCACAAGTAGTGCTAGGTTTATAGGTAGAACAACATCTGTCCCATAGACCATTTGAAAAGGCGAAATTCCAATAGACCTTTTAGTGCTTATGCGGTTTGCCCACAATGCGTATTTCAAGTGTACATGCCAAGACCTCTTATTTTCATCCAATACCTTCTTGATTATATTTACCAGGCTCTTGTTAGATAACTCGGCCAACCCGTTCCCCTGGGGGTAATATGCTGTGGAATGGCCAAGGACGATGTTATACTTTTGACAGAAGTTGATCATAGCCATAGATTTAAAGGCCTGGGCGTTGTCAGTAACTATCTTTCGGGGGAAATCAAATCTGGACAAAATATTATCTTCCAAGAAATCGATCACCACCGAGTCTGTTTCCCTTTTGGTTGGAATGGCTTCCACCCACTTAGTAAAATAATCTGTAGTTGTTAATATCCACTTATGTTGAGCACTGGAATGGGGATTAATCTCGCCTATGAAATCTAGACCCCATTGCTGAAATGGGGCTTCAGCTTTGACTGGAACTAGAGGCAGTGCCGAGAGATTCTGTTTTCCTACGAATAGTTGACAAGGGTTGTAGGCACGCACTTTGGCATTGACATTCGAAAAGAGTTTAGGCCAGTAGTACCTAGCCCTCAAGATCTTGTAAGCCGTATCTCTCCATGTGTGATGCCCCCCACATACTCCTTCATGAAATTCGTCTATAACCCGCTGAGTTTCCGATTCGACTAAACAGACTAACAGGAAACCGAGTGGATCCTTCGAATAGAGATGACTTTCGGCGATACAATATTTGACTGCATGGAGTTTTAAAGTTCTGCATTTAGATGGTGATAGTTCATCTGGGCATTTTAGGTTTAGCAGGTATGACATTATGTCTCTGTACCGGCCCGATGATGAGAACTTTTCTTCGATCTGGGTTGGACTTGTTTCTTCATCTAGCTCGTTTAGGTCTGTGTCTTCGCCACCTTCCTGTAGGAAATTGATATCAAGGGCTCTGGAATTTGACTCGGCTAAGAGTTTGGTCAGGCCTTGCCCTTTTATTAATTTGGTAGGTTTAACTTCCAAATCGAATTCTTGGATTTTAGCGAGCCATCTCCCTCTTTTTCCGTCACTGTCTGGTTGTACCAATATATCTTTCACAGAACTGGTAGGCACGTACGCGATTATTTTTGAATGTAGCACATAGGTTCTAAATGCCTTTAATTCTTCTACCATTGCATACGCTTGTTTTTCTATTATGTCATACTTCAGTTCTGCGTCTCTAAGGCTTTTGCTGAAAAATGTTATCGGTTGTTCGAATCCTTCTTCATTCTTCTGTAGGAGCACCGCGACGATAGTATGTTCAGAGGCAAATGAGAAAATAAGAAAATCTTTCAGATAATCTAGACTTGCTAACACAGGTGCTTCACTTATGACTTTCTTAATATGCGCGAACGATGCTCTGGCCTCGGTTGTCCAATTTACTCCGCTGTCCTTCTTCAACATTCTTGTGATCAATTTGACAATCTCAGCGAAATTGGGGATAAACCTTCGTAAAAAAATTATCTTTCCTAAGAACATTTGAATCTCTTATATATTTCTGGGAATATTTATAGTGTCTATTGCTTCAATCCTCTTAGGATCAATCCTGATTCCATCCCTAGATACGACATGGCCCAAAAGCTTGCCTTCCCGCATAGCGAAATGTGATTTCTTTGGGTTCAAAGATAGGCCAAACCTGCGGCACTTTTCAAAAGTCTGTTTGAGATGCATCAAGTGTTCCTCATCAGTTTTAGAGAAAACCGTCAAATCATCGAGGTAAATGACTATGAACTTGTCCCTTTCTCCCACAAAAGTGATGTCCATAGCTCGCTGGAAAGTGGCCCCTGCATTCATCAAACCAAAAGGCATTTTGTCATACATGAACGTACCCCATGGTGTAGTGAAAGCAGTTTTTTCCCTGTCGTGTTCATTCATAGCGATTTGATTATAACCAGAGAACCCATCTATCATAGGCATTTGGTTAGCTCCAACAACCTTTTCTAACACATGGTCCATTTTGGGCAGCGGATAATTGTCCTTGAGAGATGACTTATTTAAGTTTCAGAAATCCACACATAGCCTGATTTCCCCACTCTTTTTCCTGACCGGGACTAGGTTTTCTACCCAGTCCGAGTATCTCAGAGGTACGATTATTTTTGCGTCTAAAAGTTTTTAACTTCTTTTTCGATCACAGGTAACAAAATGGGGTTAATTTGCCTAAACTTTTGCCTAAACGGTTTGACCCCAGGCTTCAAAGGTATCTTGTGATCAATTATGGAAGTATCATATGTTCTCAACTCATCATAGGACCAGGCGAAAACATCCTTATATTGTCTGAGTAGGTATTTATACTTAACTTTTGCTTTGGGAGGGAGGAACTTGGATATTTTTACCACCCTGGATTCATTTTCAGTTCCTATATCACAGTCCTCCACTTCTTCTGGTTGGGGCTGCAAAGTGGATTTTACAGGTACATCGTTCTGATCAAAAAGTCTTTCCAAAGGAATCAATCCTTTCGGAATCTGATTGTTTTTAAGGACCATCATACGATGATCTGCAATTTTTTATCGGAAGGTTTCAGGGTCTTCCCCTTCTTGCATGATCCACATCGAGTCATTTTGATTTTCTTGGTCAGCATGAGTTTCGAAGAATTCGCCCACTGCTGCAAGGAATTTCTTAATTTGTTCGTCATCTTCAAAGACCTGCCAGTGTCGGATATTGTTTGGTATAGAGGGTTTGTATCTGATTTCAATGTGATACTTCAATTTGAAAGTCGTGGGAGGAGAGAAGGTTGAAGCTGCTTTCGCCAATGCGTTAGCATGTAAATTTTCTGTGCGAGGGATAAAATGGACCTTTACCGATGAGAAAAAGTTTTCCATGAGATCCCAGGCACAAATTTTGTATGTTCTTAGTCTGGGATGCTTGGCTAGGTACTGTCAGTTTATTTGTTTGACTATTAACTCTGCATCACCATATACCTCCAAGTTACTTATATTTAGCTTCTTGGCAGCTTCTAATCCCAAGATCAATGCTTCATATTCGCATACGTTGTTAGTGTAATCTATGTCCCACTGCAGTCGGTAAGAGAAAGGAACAATGAACTTACCTTTGGGAGCTACTAAAAGCACTCCAGCACCTGCCCCTTCAGAAGATAAAGCACCGTCAAAATACATTTTCCAGACACCAATATTACACAGATATTTTGTCATGTGACTTGACTCCTCTCGTTCCAATTTGATTTCTTCCGGGCAACCATCTAAACCATCATCAAAAGACAAAATGCAATTTCCCAGATCTTGGTCTGTGATATAAATAGGGAAATTATTTGGGTTTTGCAGGTCACTGACTGTATATGCTAATCTTGTTTCTCTGTACAACCAAGTGAACTGACCACCGAACACAGGGATTGTGGCATATGTCATGTCCAACTGAAGAGAACCCCCCAACTTGGCTCCCCATGACCTAGATAACAGCATGCCATACTTAGGGGGAATATCTGCGATAACCACATCCATCAGGATACTCTTAACTGGGACCTAGGCCAGGGTAACTACCAGATCTTTTATCATCCCCAAACACTTAACCCTTATTGATTCAAAAGAGTACAGATCTTCATAAGGTCTGCTGATCTGGAGACCCAACTTGTCCATTATAATCTTGGGCATAACGTTATGGGAGGCTCCGGAGTCTAACATGCAATTATGTAGCAACTGATCATACACATTCAGAGTGATATAAAAGGGAGCAATGGTTTCTTTGGCCCCTTCAAAATGGGGACCAAAAGTGATGTTAGGTTTGTCATCTTCTAAATTTAAAATATCAAACTGACTTTCTAGCTCAGAGACACCCATCGCTCTGGTAATTTGTTTGTGATAAACAGGGTTTTTCGCTAATTCTACCAAAGGTATTGGTATCTTAATTTTATTTATTTCATTTTCGAAACTAAGAGCTCCGCTCACCCTGTCTGTTTCTTTGGTTGAGACTTTCGATTCCTTCCTTTCAGAATTCTTTGTCTGGACATCTTTATCACTCATGGTCCTGGTTGAATACGTAACTTTATTTACTGGTTCGGTTCCTTGTGCTCGAGTTTCAACTTTCTCCACTTCGGACTCTTGTGCGCTTACCGTTTTCGTTTTGTTGTTGGGTAATAAGGTCTCTTCCGAAGGAGGCTCATAATCTTGACCTCTTTGGAGGATTTTCTTGGGTTGAGTAGTTGAGGTGGGCTTACTCTTAGATCTTAGGTTATACTTTGGTTGAAACTCAGCCATTATCATCTCAGTTTCTGGTTGAGATTCACAGAGATCAGTGTGATCACCTTCTTCACCCTTATTCGACGGTTGTTGCGGTCTTAGAGATTTTTCATAGTCTTCTCGGGTCAGATATGGTTGAGTGCAGTCATCGCCGAAATTCGCAACATCATTATTCGAATCTCCGAAGTCTTGAAAATCGTTCGCTCCTATAAAATTTTCATTCTTCAAAGGACCTTGTATTTTTTTATCTTCATTTTTTATTTGTCTTTGTTGGTTCGGGGGATTGGGGTTCCTCTTGAAATCCTTTTTGGGGAAATAGTCAGCTTTGGCCTGTTCGAGTTCCATTTTGGATATTTTATTTGCCAGTTCTTTAATCACTTTGGCCATATCGTCCACCCTATCGTTTGCGGATCTATTAGACCCTGAAGGACCTTCTTGTTCTCTAAAGCGTTTGACCTCTCGGTTTCCAGTTTCTAATTTAGCTTTAAGCTTACCCGAGGAAATCATATTAGACTCTATTTCTACCACATCGTCCTGCATTTGGTTTAAGGTGGCTCCCCTTATCTCTCGCAAAAGGAGTGCGAAGTCCGGTTCAAAAGCTCCGACGAAAGTTACTTTGGTCGTAGGTTGGGACGGTTTAACCTTGGCTGGGATTTTATTGTACAGTTTGTTGAATCTCTGAATCTCTGAATTCCATGACTGTTTTGGAAAATTAAAAGTGACTCTTTGTTTTCTTCGCGAAGAGGGAAATCCGAGGAAAGATAACGAATGCGAGGACTCGGTTCCTCGGATTTGCAAGAGATGAAATCGGGAGAACCGACGGGTGTGGAAATCGAGTGTGTAGCACACTCTTCAGAATTTGGCGAAGTCGGGAAATTCAACTGAAGAAAAGATGGTACGTCAAAAGCCAACGAACCTTCAATAGGGTCCTTTCCTTTGTGTACTAATGGGACTGTCGGATGGATATCACTCCTAATTTCAGAGCAATTTGGTGTTGAAAATTTAGTATCAAAGAGAGGACTGAGCGAAGTTGAGGGTTCAGAAGAACTTTTAGTCTTCAACGGTGGGGTTTTAAGCCTGTAAACTGCAGTGGTTGGCTTGAGAGAGCCTCTCACTTTTAAAATCTTTTCGGGATCGGTAATGGGTGTAATCTGCTTACCATCCGGGTTTTGTCTGGTATTCCTTCGACCGGATGCCAGTTTATTATTTGTGGAGTCGCCAAGTGAAAGATTTAGAAAGCCTTAAAAGGTGTGTACTCTTTGTTCACTATCAAAGGGTAACACTTTCAATGAAAAACAATTGTCGTTTTCCTAGGGAAAAAGAATTCGTAACTTTATCCCCCAACAATAGTGCCAGAAAGATGTTGTTCCTGAGTCTGTACTTAAGGCTTAGAAGTACAGTGTCAAGGCATCCGAAAGTGGTTAAAAGATGGAGAAGGGAGAAACGTCAACCTTCGGCAAAGGAAATTAGGGAATATTTCTTCGTTGGCATTGTCTGGCTTCCAACTGTTCCTGGATAGTTATGTCTTGTTCAATGGCTGCCCATGATCGTTCAAGTTTGGCCCGGTTAGTTGTCGTCTTAAGAATTGTGTCAAAGCGGTTTAAGGCAATGTGCATTTGGTTCGATAGTTCAGGTTCGACGTTAGGATGTGTTGGTACAAGAACCGTCATGGGGGAACAGTAAAAGTAGGCAAAGCTCCAAGAGAGATTAAGTGTTGTCTCAATTTGGTCGTATAAAAGAGAATTTACGGTTTCATAAATAAAATATGGATGCAAATCAAAGGCTCGTTCCCGTAACTATATTATATTTTAATAAAAGTGTGAGATGGGAGAAAAAACACTTGACTGTCTATGGTGTAAGGCTCCTATCAAGGGAGAGTATCACACCTAAACAGGGGAGGAAAAATGTAAGGAATTAACCGATGTAGCAGAGAATATATGTAGAATCCTGAAAATGCAGACTGGTCTTACACCCGCTGATAGCTGGTATAGAGGAAAAACAGTAAACAATTGCAAAAAACCAAAATTCATTCGCTATAGTAGTGGTCGTACTAAATTATAACGAATCACATCAGTTAAGAATATGAAATGAAATGAAAAAATGAGATACAGGAAGCAAACTTGTAATACAGTAGTGACATAATTGAGAATCTTCAGATCTGCTTGTATTAACTCTCAAATGTAAAAAACTATGTTACAAACAACACAAAAAGGTCCAGCCTTGTTTACTTCTTTCTGTGATATATTTATACAATTTTACAAATAAGGTAGAATCTCAATGGTCACAAAATTTCGGTTATGACAGGGAAGAGTGCAATCGCTCCATTTCTCCTACTCTGTCCTCACTTGGTGCCAGATGTTTGTCGTTGAGCGAGCTCGGTACAGGCGATACATCTTTCCACCAACTGAGATATTAGCCGCGATGGTTCTGCTTGACAGCTGGCTTCGAAGAAGTAACATTCTCGGGCTAACTGCTGCAGCCTGTACTCCATCTGTCCGTTGATGATGTCGATGGCGCATAATTGCGCGTTGGGTTTGATCATGTATTTATCCACTTGGACTATGTCCACCATATTCATCTGAGAGATATCGACTGAATCTCTTTCTTCTTTATCCTTCAGATCAAGAGAGATTTGTTCCACATTCATTTGCATTAGTGTCTCAGCATCGCACCCGCTCTTAATGCCCAGCAGCTCGTCGTCTATAGAGTTAAATGCCTCCTCCAAGGAGTTAGTTATCTTTTGGGCTTTTTGTTTTCCTTCGGCGATGTTATTCTCCCATTCCTTTAACAGAATATTTCCTCTGGTTTGTTCTGAAATTGTGATCCTGGGAGTACCTGCCAAAACCCTGTTGTTCGTAGCTATCACTGCCTCCTGGAAGGCAACCCGAGCCGCTCTGGCATCCCTTTCTCTGGCGGATAAGTTCTCGGAAACCTGATGGACCAACAAACAGTTTTCCCGGATCGCTTCTACCTTGGCGAGCAAACTCTGTTGTGCAGCAAAGACTCTGCTCCGAATCTCAATCGCCTAGGATTTGAACATCCCGATGTCTATCATTCTATTCTCGGAGATCTCCACCCTAGGCTGCAGTTGCTCGATCAAATTCCTCTGCTGGCTCGCTTACATCTGACCATCCCAGACCACCAGCTATGCTTGCTCGAGTTTGGTTTTGAGCATCTCTATTTCATTTTTATCGGCCAATCTGGCCTGCTCTATTCCCACGCTCACCTTCTCTTTAGCATTCTCTATTGCTGTGGCCAGTCTGGCTTCAAGGGTCTTGATTAGGCGATTTTTTCTTTTAAGTTGGTTCTTTAGGAGCCCAACTGAAAACTGATTCGCCGAGGCATAGGCTCCTAGCGTCCCTGCTATCTCAGTGGCGAATTGCTCATTTTTCTTGTCTTTTCCATCAGTTATGACTTTATATTTCTTCGCAGTCAACTCTCCTTCTTGATAGAACTCCCTTTTCACTACAACCTTTCTCTTTTTATCGAAGAAAAACTCATTCGGAGGGAGTTCTTCTACTCTTATGGGCCTCATCTCTTCATTGAATATCCATCCCTCACCGATATTTCCCTGTGTCGATTGTAAGGGTGTGACTGATGTGATGGGTTCTCCGATCTGTTTCGTCGATTTTCCTGGAGTATTGATCGGACTCTGCTTCTTTGGCGGTTCTGGAATCTTTATCTCTGTCTCCAGATTCTGTTTCTTTGGCAGGTCTAGAGTCTTTTTCTCTGCTTCCAGATTCTCCGTTTTCTCCCCCTCGACCTGGTGTTTTCCTTGGTCAAGAGTTGTATCTTTAGAACCTTCGACGTCCTTCTGTTTTGTCTCCGAAGTACCTGGACCCTCTCCTCGCAACACAGCAGGGAGACAGCTACGTCGGTGTTCTTGGAACTTCAATACATTGGCTCTTTCCTCGGGTGCCAAGGATTGAATCCGGGCTAGGATTTCTTCATAGGACCTCGCTTTTCAAAAAATGTCGTCCGAGGGTGAATTCTCATGCTCAAATATTTTGAGCCCGCAATTAGCCAAATGATCGCTCACGACCCTCTGTGGATCGTGCTTCTTGTATTCGATGGAGACCAAATTTAAGTCTTCCAGGGCAGCTGCCTCGGCTTTGGCATGCCCGAAATCTAATAAAGAATAAGAATTCAAACGTATAGGAAAAGATGGCCATACTTTCTTTGAGTACCCTTTAAGTTCTTTACTTACACCGTCAATTACCGTTTGTCGGGCAACCTCGGGACAAGCCAGCTTGTCAGGGATGAACAATGGCAGCGCATGCGGGGGAACATAAGCCCCAAAAACCCTGAGGTATGAAAATTATTCCTCTACGTACCATTCCGCTATGTTGCTCATACTTGTCACTATGTTGTCCGAGATACGGGGTGGCGGGTGACCAAAAATGGCGATGTGCAGGGGCACCATTACCCAGTTAAAAATCTCATAAGCAAAATTTTCTGCTTTGTTTTCCCATAATTTTGCATGATATACATGTATGGGTTCATCTTCGGTCGGAGTCCAACTCCAGGTCATCAATGGAAATGGTGTCGTAGAACAAATTGCGTCCATAATGTACGCGGACATGAAAAATGACGACGCCTTCCCATTCTCCTTCTGTTCCCGATACTCTGTGACCCGATTGTTCAAGCTATCTGAAATCATCTTTTCCTAGTTAAAAGAACAGCCTTCGGCGACCCGAAACATTAGAGGCACCCACGCAAGGAAAAAATGCGATGTGTCCTCTTTCCCATATAACCGACATGTCATCATGGCCACATATCTGTACTGCGGTTCCAACGAAGAAATTGAATATATGTCGTGGGTATTGGCTCTGAACTTCGCGGTGTTTAAAACCCAATCCTTTATTGAACTGGACATGGTTTTATCATACTATTCACATTCCTTCTCCTTGAATTCTTTCGAGAACTCAACGCCATATGTGTGGTCGGACATAGCGGGTAGCTTGTACATGGTTTGTAGATGCTCCGGCCTGAAGGTCCCGATGGTGACTCTTTGCTCGTTCATGATAGTCCTGGTCGGTATGTCCACATGGTCCAATGCCCATCAGACCATATCGTAATATGTAAGCAACTGCGGTCTGGCTGCTACTCTGTGCATTCCGGACTGGACGACTATTTTGTACTTGGTGGTTAAATCATCTCTTTCGTTGTCGTCCGAGTCGTCGGAATAATCCACCAATTATGCTTGCAGAATATCTGAAACATATGACCAATTCGGGACCGAGTTGATACTTTGGGGTGAAGTATCAAAGACATTGTCTGAGCCTTGTCCTGAAACCTCAACATTCGCCTTTTCTTCTTTTCACGGAGCCATGGCTGAAGCTTGCGTTTTAGCTCTTCTGCGATAGAACTTTGTATACATACAGAAGTCAGTTTACTCAGAGGTGGTGAGCTCTGCGTGCTATGAAAATGCATTTTTCATAATTAAATACAACTCTGATATATACTCAAAAAACTCGGTACCTTTCAGAACAAGTTTTTCAAATCACATTTGGAAATAAGTTATGTCATAAAAAATCTGATCTTACATCGATTTACCCTATTCCCTCATCAATGTCATAAATTTTGGTGGTTTTAACTCTCAGTTAGCGCATGGAGGAAAAGGTTACCTCGTAAATCGTGCAGACATCAAAGCGCAAGATATACATTGATTTAGGATTAATTAATTTGGTTTTACCACTGCTAACAGTGGTTCAGTATTCACTATATCGGGGATTTTCCTTTAACATTTTGAGTCTCTAACACCCGAGACTACGAAGATCGATTTTGGTTAATTATAGGTAATCGTGATTTGGGGCTTGATTAATTTTATAATTATTATATTCGCCATATCGCGACTCGGGGCTTCGAAGATAAGTTTCTAGGAGATTTACATGCCGATCTGCGAGACCGCAAGATCGCGATAACATGACTTAATTAAAAGGGAAGATAATATTGGATTAAGTAATTAATTAATCACATTATAACTGCGTCATGACTTCGCGAGTCGGGGTTTAGACGATCAAACTTTCAAAAAGGACAACGCTGAGTGGCGAAATTCCGAGAGAATATTTTACCACGGTTTATCTTTTACCCTTAACCTTGACATGAGTTACTCAAATAAGGAACTCATGTTCTCGGCTATCGGGGTTATGAAAATAAAATTTTGGGTTTGGCGATCGCCGAGGCGCGAAACCCCGACAACGTTTAAACATGAGTGGGGGAAAACTTTACCCTCGTTACTGTTTTGAGTGAAAAACGACTTCGTTGTTTCGTGACTCGGGACGTGTGAACTGCATGAGCTATAGTATCCGATCTGTGAGATCCCGAAGTAGAAGGAAAGAGGAAACATTTTACAACAGGTAGGACTTGTTTCGAGAGGGGAAAGATCATCGCTGCTCGCGTGATCAAGCTTCAAATATCATCAATATCTCAGAGGAAAAATGAAAAACTATTTTTGGATTTCAAGCATTAAGAATGAAACTTGTGAAGGGCTAGAAAAACAGGGGCGGCTCCAACAGATCCGACAAAGGTCGAGGCTATTATGGAATGTCCTGCGTCGACGAATGTCCCAGAAGTGTGTAGCTTCATGGGTTTAGCAAGATACTATCGATGGTTCATCGAGGGATTTTCGAAGATAGCAAATCCAATCACGGAATTGCAAAAAAAGAACAAGAAGTTTGTTTGGACCGAGAAATGCGTGGAAGCATTTCGGAGGCTTAAGGAGTTGTTGACAATGACACCAATACTAAAGGTCCCTGACATGGATGTGGAATTCTTGGCATGCACTGACACATCCAAGGAAGGCTTAGGCGAAGTCTTGATGCAAGACAGTCAAGTGATTGCTTACATCTCGAGGAAGCTGAGAAGGCGTGAGGAGAACTATGTGATGCACAATTTGGAGTTGTTAACCATTGTATATACCTTGAAGGTTTGGAGACACTACCTTGTTGGATGAAAATTTGAACTAAATATGGACCACTGTGGACTACAACACATCTTTATGCAAAGCGGCCTGAATGCACGACAACGACGTTGGTCGAAATTGCTTAGCGAGCACAATTTCGAGATTTATTACATAAAAGGAACATTGAACCGAGTGGTAGATGCATTGGTCGGAGACCACGCATATTTTCTGTGTTACCTCTTCAGACGAATCTACGCAAAAATATTCTAACTTTACAGTGACGATGACTGGTACAAGGAGGTCGAGGATTTTATCGGACAAAACACAATGATGGTACCAAGATTTGAAGGATTTACGTTTGACGATGATGGATTATTGAGGTTTAAAAATTGGATTTACGTACCACCGAATGACGAGTTGAGGACTTTAATCCTAAATGAGGCTCACAAAGCAGTGTACATGGCTCACCCGGGTTGTCACGAAGATGAGGGCGGACCTTAAACCCTTATTCTTCTGGAAGGGAATGAAGGAAGACATAGTCAACTATGTGGCCAGATGTCTAGAATTCCAGCAAGTAAAGGCTAAACATAGACATCCAACAAGATTACTACAACCACACATTATTCTGTAATCGAAATGGGAGGTTATTTCAATGGATTTCATTGTTGGATTGCCACTAATGACAAGGAGACACGACTCAATTTTCGTAGTAGTCGACACTCTGACGAAGAATGCTCATTTTATTCCTATGCATACAATGTATCAGGCACCTAACATAGCTAGAGTTTTCATCAGTGAGATTGTGAGTCTGCATGGCGTGCCTAAGAGGATTATATCTGATTGAGGATCGATGTTTACTAGACAATTTTGGACTAGTTTCCAAGAGGCCTTAGGAACCCAACTTAACTTTAGTACTACATATCACCCGGAGAATGACGGGCATACCGAATGAACAAACCAGACCTTGGAGGACATGTTGTGCATGTACATGATGGACCAACAAAATCATTGGGAAGAATTCTTTCCACTGGTAGAATTCTCTTATAACAATGGTTACCAATGCACCATTAAGATGGCGCCTTTCGAGTTTCTTTATGGGTGACCGTGTCGGATGCCTTTGCGTTGGGATCGGATTGAGGATAGGGTCCTGGTGGGACCAGAAGTGATCCAAGAAATGGAAGAGAAAATGAAAACAATAAGACAAAGGATCAAAGAAGCGCAGGATCGGAAAAAGAGTTATGCTGATGCGCACTGTGTAGATCGTAGTTACGATGTTGGCGATCGAGTCTTCTTGCGGGTAAAACTGCATAAGAGCTCAATTAATTTTGGAAAGGGAGCTAAACTCTCTCCTAGATTCATGGGACCTTTCGATATTGTGAAGAGGAAGGGGCATGTGGCCTATCGACTAGCCTTACCTGATTCTTTGAGGCGTATGGATGATGTTTTTCATGTATTTGTTTTGAGGCATTATATTAGTGATCCTACACATGTTATTGACATGAGTTTCTTGTAGGTATTGGAAGAGGGGGCGCTCATGGCTGAGTCAATCTACATCCTGGATCATCGCATTCGACAGCTACAACGTCGAGCAGTAGATCAGGTCAAGGTCCAATGGGACAACTATAGTCCGCACTCGACGACCTAGGAGGACACATATGATATGCACCAACAATTTCCATTTTTGTTTGATAGATAGACTTATGATACCGGGATACACAGTATTTCAGCACTTATATACTGTGAAACTTCGGAATGAAATTTAGACCAAGAGGGGGTGTATGTAACATCTCGCTCTTGCGTGCACTGAGTGAATTTATTCTTTGAGGACACTTGCTTGCAAGTCTTTCGGATTATTATACTATTGGTCATTGATTATGATTATGAGGTATTATGGATTGATGACATGTTAGGTTGTTGTATTGACATAGACAGGTGTTATTGACTCATGTTTCCTAAGTGTGCAAGATTTTGGACCTCGAGGATGCAGAGGCATTGATGAAACCCCTTGGACTCTGGATCAAGTCAGGGAGTGGACTATTGGGTTTTTATTATTGTTGATATGACATATGCACTTCTGATTAGATGTTATGATGATTGATTGTATTTATGACATGATTCATTGATGATGCAGGCTGACGATAGCTTGTCGACCGGACTCACATGTGGAGTAGAGGGGTCACGCACGACTACCAGAGACATTGAGGGAGAGGTGTGGACAACAACCCTACCATAGCCTACTAACACTCACGTCGTGGCTCAAAATGTAAGTTAACGATTACCTAGTTCGAGAAGACCCACGATGTTGTGAGGGAAAACTGCGATAGTCACTCATGATGATTCTAAGGGGTGCACAATAACGCAAGGGCCTTATTCCTTAGAGGTCCTTAGTCTCCCACAAGATCACCTGGTGGAGTATTGACTCCAGGGGTTTATGATGTCTACCAAGTCAGTCAAGAGGCGAGTGGCACCCTTGGGGCACATAGTGCATCCTAAAGGGCACGTCACGCAAGAAAAACGAAAAGAGGTGAGTGGCACCCTTGGAGCACGTAGTGTGTCCTGAAGGGAACGTCGTGCAAGGGAAACAGAATGAGGCGAGTGGCACCCTTGGAGCACCTAGTGCTTCCTGAAGGGCACATCACGTTGTTAAATAATAAATGAATAAATCTAGATGGCCTTAGAATGAATAATGTGATGAGAAATATTTAAAACAATTTCCCTAATAAAATGTTGCCCAGCCTAGGAAAATAAAATCCAGGTCTAAGTGATACTTGTGATAAAAAATATATATTTTTAGATAAAAATAAAAATAAAAATAAATAAATAATAATAATAATAATAATAATCATTAATGATGTGACGAGAAGGGGGTACAAGTAATTCAATTAATTTATAAAAATCTTTTGGGGGATAAAATTTAAAAAGGGGAAATAATTGTTTTTTTTCTTATGCTAATTAAAAATTTATTAATTAAAAAGAAAAAGGGGAAAAAGATAATTTTCTACACTTGCCAATTTGAGTTTTAAATGAAAAGGGAAAGAGGGAAATTTAAAAGAATTAGGAAACTAAGGAAAAGGGGGGAAACATAAAGAGAAAGAGAAACATAAGGGGAAAAATAGAATGACTAACTTAGTAAGGTATCTTGCATTTAAGAACTTTCTAAATTGAACTTAACTAGTAAATTAGTAAGGGGGTAAGTCATTAAAATGTGTAAGGGAATATGGGGACACCTAGGAGCGATTCTAGGAATGCTTTTAGGTGGGTGAGGGAAATAGGAGTAATTAAATAATTAATGAAATTATTTTCTGGTGCAACAAAGGGGATGGGTGACACATGTACGGGGAGAATTTTTATGAATTAAATTTTTGAACAATAAATTAAACGGGAAATTGGGAAAGAGATGAGTTAGAAACTCTATATAAAGGAGTGAGGAGGAGGATGATGGATCTCTTCTGTTATGTGTAACGTTACGCTGTAGAATTTTAGACTTGACTGACTTAGCTTGTGGGAGTTGGGATACCCAACTCGGTGATGAGTGGTAGCTCAGCCTTGCAAGGCGAGATGGGAGCTAGTTGTTCTCTTGTTTAGTGTGTGTGGCCCCTTTGCAGCTCAGGGGGCTAAGGGGGAAGAGGAGTACCCCTAGCGTTGGCTGGAAGGTACCGGTGAAGTCTCATCGGTCGACAAATGGGAGCTGCATGGAGCACGTGGGACAACGACTCAGAGCGAATGACTTGGGCTACGATACACTTACTTTAATTCTGCATGGTAGATTATTATTGACTTTACGCTTTCAATTCTTTACTTTTAATCCTGTAAAGAAGGTGTTTGACTTATCATTTTAATTGAGAACTTAATTTCCCCCATAGCCTTAAGCTCGCTGCTTGACTTGATTTCCTTGGCCTTCGATCCTTTATGTTGTGACTGTCCTGTTGGTTTTAATTGATTTTTATGAAGAGTTTGTGCCTGGTCTTTGCCCTCATCCCTAGTTCAATAGTCCAGGCCTGAGCAATTGGCCAGGAGTCGAATCAATGGTCGTCACTTCGGTGCAAATCGACCTATAGATTTTAATGCCCTGATTTTCTATGCGTGGATGATGAACGAAGGATGTTTTTTCCCAGTCGTCTGCCCCTATTGATTATTCTTGGTTGATTGATGGTCATTGCACCTTCTTGCGATTGAAACTTCTGTGTGTTGTTCATCTTCCTTCTCTGTGATTTTAATTACAACAGTTCTATTTATTTTGGACCACGTTTATTTTTCATTTCACTGGAAGGACGGTAAAAGGTATGCCTTGAATTACAACAAAAACTTACCTTGAATGTTTGCGCCTTTTTACTCTTAACAATGACAAATTTTACTTGAAATTCTTTGTGTTTACTGTGCCTAAATGGTGGCTCATTGTTGTATATACCGGGCGCGTTTTTGTTGCATGCATTTTAACTGCATTTCCATTTAAAAAGATGATTCCAAATCGTTTTTTATATGCCTACAATCAGTTCAATCTCTAATTCTGATTTCGTTTATATGCATGTGCTTTTATTTATTAAATGCTTTCCGTTTATGTATTTTTAATGCTATCACAGTTATTGGAGATTTTATGAAGGTAGCACAGTAAGGTAAAATACATTAGTTGTCTTCTCAGTTATACAATGATTATATCACCAATTCAGATAACAAATCCCATGGTATTCGACAGCGAATTGCCCCTTGGGTTGACCACGACTTAGCATTTATCTTTTTAATCTATGGACTGTGCAGGAAGTGTTCTGGAGGTTGAGTTTATAGGTTCGGCATGTTTATGTTATAATGTTTAGTATTCTGCCATGGCTTTGGTATAGAACTTGAATTAAATTCTTTTAAAAAATATCCAAGTGATTTTGAGGATAACACGCACGATTCCTTCTGAAAACCCTCAGCAATTGATGATAGCACTCACGAATCCGTCTAAACTTACACAACGATCCACTTCTAAACTTTTGATTGAGTTAGCTATTTACCCAACCCTCTGATTATGGTACTTTCATTGGTATAGCGATTGCAATACTTCCTCTGAAGGTTTAATACACTGAGTTTTAAAGCTGCATATGACAACATTCGTCTAAGTGTTTGAGCTAGATTTTGGTAACATTGGTGGAGTTAGTTTTTGTTTAAGAGAGTCCCTAGATCCGTGTTGATTCACCCCCCTTAATTTCCAACAATATCAATTGTTGTTAGACCGCCTTGCACAGAGTTAAAAGACCACAATAACCTGGATAGCAATTTTTTTGTATAATTATCTTTATATTCTGGATAACGATATAATGTTTCAGAGAGAGATTGATTTCCAGAAAGATATCATAGTCAGAGCGATTTATGAGTTATAGCTAATACCGTAGTCATGTAGAGTGTAATTTCTACCTTGCATGTAATTAAATCGCCTTGTATTCATCAACAAATACTTACCCACTAGATGCGTTCTAAAGGGGCTTACTCAACACTATTTTTGGCCTTCACTTGATAGAATTTCACCTAGATGTATGCAGGAAATTCGCTCGACATTATATTTTTAGCCTTCAATGCTGGACCGCCAGAACATAGACAAAATCTCCCTTTTAAAAGATAAAATGTCACTCAGCATTGAACTCCCTTTTTCACTCAGCATTGTACGCCTAACAACACTTTTAGGCTGTGTTTCCTCCACCGTTATGCACATAGTAAATTCTTCCACCTTTAATTGCCCAACCTTGTGGTAGAAAATTGATCGCACTGAGATACTTAATGCTAATTAATATATAATTGAAGCACAACGTGTTTATCTAATAGAATAGAGAACATCCATCGAATGGCATTTTTAGACAATGTCTTAAACATTATTATTTCTAATATTGTTAGACAATGTGCTATATCTTAATATGTGTTAATGGTGTTATATCAATAGTGTTAGATATTTTTATTGTAATGATGTTATATATTGTTAAATTTGATTAATCTAGATTAGTTAATTTAGGAAACAAGTTGATCATTTTGAGCAACTAGCGTATATTAGTAGCTCACTTAATTTAATGGGTAGTGGGTAATTGTTAATCAGTGCAGCTCGATGATGTTAAGTACCTAATCTAGTTTACCTCTTGACAACTTTTATGACCTTAGTAGCTGGTTAATAGATCGCTCCTTCGCACTTCGATGTCTTGTTTAACAGATTATGGTGTTGGGGTGTTGGCAAAGTCGCGTAACAATTGCGCATTTCCCTTGAGTAACGTCACCTGGAGTCTTGTCGACCGGTTGCTTGGGGTGTGGGCGTAGTCTTCTTGTCAGTTGCTTTGGCTACTAGTGTGCTAGATTTCTTGAGTCCTTGGTCCCATTAGGTGATGTTGTGCCAAGGTTATTTACACGTCTATCACATGGGGATGACATGATTACTAATGAGGGGATCATGGCACGCCCTATTGGATAACAATGAATGATAACTTGGTCAGAGTCGGTACCTTCTGTGTGAGTGTTGTTGAGCATTGTAAGTTTGTTTTTCGTGCATGGGTTGAACGCTTTCATGTGTTTGGTTCACACGCCTTGAGGTTCTAGTCATTGGTCGTCAAGGTGGTTGTGTCGAGAGGGGGATGTTGTCCCTTATCTTGTAGGCGTGGTCTTGTTTGTGTCGGGCGAGTAGACGTCTCTCCTTTTTGTTCTACGTATGTTTCTCCCAGTTGCTCTTGTGCCAGTGCGTGGAGTCATAGTTGTCTGTTGCCTATTCTACGAGTGTGGCACTCGCCGACAAATGTGTTGTTTAGCTGTAATCATTGTTGTCATCATGTTTAAAAAAAAAAAAAACTGCACCTTCTGCTTCGCTCGTAGTCGTAACGAAGGGGTCATTACATATTTTATAACCATCTTCCATAATTTTCCAGACTTCCATCCCAAGTGACATCAAGTAGGTCTTCATTCTAATTTTCCAAAATGAAAAATTTGTTCCATTGAATAGAGGAGGTCTGGTTGAAGAAAAATAATTTTGACATTCCATACTTTCTGTGTGATCTTCATTCTACTCAATGGTGTCCTTCAAGTCCATCAGAAACCATCTTTATGATTTCCTTGAGAATCATTCGGCTCAAAACTAAATTCTAAGTGGATATCCAGATTATCCTATCTTATATATTTCCAATGACTTCTTTCGTGCTCAATTTTGAGCAAAAATTTATAGGCAATCGAATATTGTCAATTTACCCTTTTAGTGTACCTTTCTCCTTATTGCAAATAATCTCAAACACCAACTTTGGCTAGCTACAAAGGTATATCTATTGAGAACCAAGAAAACTTTTCAACGTGATATATATGATATTGCTAACACTAAATTCAAAACAACTCTCATATTTTCCAACTGATGCTCTAATCAAAATTTGCAACAATATGGAAATGAAAACTTTTCCTCTTTGCACTTTCTTTTCTCTTAGCAATTTTATCATTGTTCCTACTTCCCTACACCAATTCCTATGGGATTTTGGAAAAATGTCATTCCTATATGCCCATGAATATATTTTTAACGATATATCACAATTTCACCCTTAACCAGGCCCCAGACTGTTAGTTACAACCCACAAAAGTTTTCATTGTTTTACATTTTTATCCATGTATGTTACATGTGTATTCTTTCTCTTCTTGCACATTTTTAGATACCTAGATTCCAAATATGGGTTCAAAACTGTTTTCTATGGTTCATAATATTTCCATAGACTACTCTTTTTCCCAAAACAGACTTTTGATCTAGGAGTTGTGCCCTCTAGAAGTAAATTGGTGCTGGAATTTTACCTTAACTAGAATTTTGAGCTAGGAGTTATGCCCTCTAGAAGTAATATGAGTCGTTGATCTGAGCGCCATCGACGATCGATCGATTGGAAATTCTCACTACCAAATGAAGTGAGATTTATTTCTATTATTTAAAATATGAAATATAAAAGATAATTATATTATTTATTTATTTGTACGAAAAGAGAAATAAAACTTTTTAATTATGTTTTATTAAAAATAATTTATTTTTCTAATGTGTTTTTTCTTATATTTATATGTTGTATTGCAGGTTTGATTACATGAATGACTCGTAATTAGGGTTTTTCTCAAAATAAATATGAATGTACTTATATCGTTTTGTTTTTTGAATATTATGTGAGAGAGTTATGCACATACAATTATTAATAAAGTTATTTTTTTGTGGGAGGGGTTAAAACCCCTTCCAAGTGCTCCAAAGAGGTGGGACCCCATACTTTTTGGAGTAGTATATTTTTCTTGTGTGTGATTATTGTTATCTTTCTTTAAGTTCACACACATTACAATACATTTTTCTACACACATTAATTTTGTAGAATTCACATTTAAAGCATGCAATCCTACATTTCAATCTTCATCCCACTCATATGATAACATTTGTCACAAGTATATTTAAACTAATGCAATCCTACATTTCAATTTTTTTTTAAATTTCAACGCATGCAAATTATACAATACAAATCAATTCAACAAACACAAGCATTACAGATTCATGCATAACATAATACACCAAAAACACTAAATACCTCTTTAATAAACAAACCATTCATATTATTTTTGTTTTTTTAATATTATTTATTTTTATTGTTTTTAACTATATTTTGGTATTTTATTATTTTATTATCTTATGTATGTAATTTAATTATAAGCCATTTATTAAATTTTGAATTATATAATGTATGTTTTCTTAAGTGAAATATGTATGTGTGATTTTGACCATGTTTATATTTTGACTTAAAATTGTATAATGTGTTTACTTATTTGAAATTGTATAATGACTGTGTATTTGAATGAATTTTCATATTGTGTGTTTACTTATTTGAAATTGTATAATGACTGTGTATTTGAATGAATTTTCATATTGTGTGTTTACTTATTTTAAGTTTCATATGTATGTGTGTGAGTAGTTTTAGTAATGTTTGTTTGTTTTTGTATTTTGAATTGAAATGGTATATCGTGTGTTTTCTTATTTGAATTTATATTTTGTATATTTGTTTATTTAAAAGTGCATATATATGTGAGTATTTTTTTTATCAATGTTTATTTATGTAAGTTTGTATATGATTTGAAATTGTACATGAGATTAAGATTGTAATGTGTGTTTGTTGTGTTGAAATTGTATGTTTATTTGAAATTATGTGTATGAATAGTTTTGTCAATGTTTGTTTATGTATATTGATTTGAAGTTGTGCATGAATTTGTAATGCTTGTGTTTGTTGTGTTGACTTGTAATTGTGATGAATTTGAATGTGTATATTTAATGTAGGTTTGCTTAAGCTTTATATTCCATTGTATTTGAAGTTGTATATGTGTATGTTTATTTGAATTATTGCATGAATAGTTTTGTGAATGTTTGGTTATGTATATTGATTTGAAGTTGATAAATTTGTAATGCTTGTTGTTGTGTTATTGTATTCAGTAGAGTGGAATCTCTTCTTCTCCTTATATCTTAGGTTTTATTTAAGTTCACCCTCCCATTGTATTGGAATTGTCAATATTTTTGTTTATTTGAAATTGTGTGTATGTGTATGACTAGTTTTTTCAATGTTTGATTATGCATATTGATTTGAAGTTGTACACGAATACGATATTTATTTATTGTATTTGTAGTTTACACATATTAGATTTAGAAATTCATTGTTTGTATTTTATTGTATTTGATTTGGAAATTGCAGTGAATTTTTGTGTGTATATTTAATGTAGGTTTGTTTAAGCTTTATATTCCATTGTATTTGAATTTGTATATTGTATGTTTGTTTATTTGAAATTGTATGTGTATGTGTATGAATGACTTTGACAATGTTTGGTTATATGTTATATGTTTGTTTATGAAAATGTCTGATGTGTCTGCTTATAATATTTAATAATGTTTGGATTTATATATATTCAGATTTATAGAATTAGATTTAGAAATTCTTAATAGTTTTTTTTTTTTGTTGATTTGTAATTGTGATAAATTTTATTGTGTATATTTAATGTATGTTTTATTAAGCTTTCTATTCCATTGTATTTGAATTTGTATATTGTATGTTTGTTTATTTAAAATTGTATATTGTGAATGACTATGACAATGTTTGGTTATGTTGTATGTTTGTTTATTTGAAATTGTATGTGTATGTGTTTTCCTATGAATGACTTTGACAATGTTTGATTATATATTGATTTGTAAATTGATTTGAAATTGTTACATGGGAATTATGCTTGTGTCTTTTGTGTTTATTTGTGGTGTGATGAATTTTATTGTGTAAATTTGAATGTGTATATTTAATGTAGGTTTGCTTAAGCTTTATATTTCATTATATTTAAATTGTATATTGTACATTCATTTATTTTCAATTGTACATGAGCTTGAATTTATTGTGTTTAGGGTTGGATTTGTTTCTTTAAATAGAATTTTATATATGATGCAGAGTTTCCTCAAGTTCTCTCTCTCTCTCTCTCTCTCATAGAGGATTTTAGATTTTTTCCTATTTTAATAACTGGTTTCTTGCATTTTGGATTTTTCATTTCCCATTCAAACACTTATAATTTCATTTGAACACTTAAATAAACATATTAACTCATTTTGTAAAATCATAAATAATATTTTTTATATAAACATTGCAAAACAATAATGATATAATTAATGTAAAACTTTATCATAATTTATTTTCATTAATACTAATAAATCAATATGCTTAAAAAATCCACTAACATTATTAATCATCTTACCTAATAAAACAAAATAATTAAATCATCTTAGTATGTTGGTATGTTAAAAACCCCATATCACCAATGCACATATTAGATTTTTTGGGGAAAATAAACTTCCACCTTCATATGGTTGACCCTCTTAGTAGAGACTTTTACAATATCGAACCGAAGAGAAGATATTTTTATTGTTAATACAAATCATTATAATAAATATTAAAAATAACCATAATAAATAATAGATATTTTCCAATCATGAATTATGTAGATATCACATAGGTGTAATCATTTCAATATATGGAATTCAAGCTAATGAAGGTGAATCAAACACCATTATTCAAAAGATTTAAATATATACTTAAGAAAATATTAATTCCATCAAATCTTTTCTTAAAGAAATTGGCTTTCCCTTCTTAAAAGGAAAAAGGTGGCAATCACACCCACTTTAGTATCTTTTCACTTGAACTAAGATCCTAGCCATCAACATCTTATTTTCATTGGCATCCATGCCACTATTTATAATGACTTCCGATCAAACATGATTTTCCAAATTCTAAAGCAATGGAATTAGTATAACTCATTTTGGAAACAAAACATTTATTTACCACATTTACAAAGAATTACTTGATATAATACACTTTCAAAGGTTCAACATGTGAGACAAATATATCACATATTGAAACCTTATTTAAGCTTCTTCTAAGCTAAAACCATTTCTTTTAACATTTGTTATCATTTTAATCTACTTTATTTTTTTCAAATAATTTATTTTTCATTATGGTTCAGTTTCACTTACCTAGAGCTTAACATTTGAATTTGTTATATACTATTGAGATATGGCTTCCAAACCTAATGAAATAATGTAATGTTTTGCACACATGTAAATGAGTGAAAAATTACCTGCTCCCATAACAATGATAGAATAGAACAAAAATTGGGTCTGGCTATGCGCTTAGTGATTTTAAACACTCATTTTTAATCATTTTCATTGTTTTTGTTTTATTAGCTAGAAATATGTATGCTATGCAACTTTAAAGATTTTTGCATCTACAATATATTGACAAGTATTTTAAGTATCATATTCAATTGTAAATTTGCATTTCAAATTTACAATTAGATACTTAAAGCCCTAGTTTCTATATAGCACCAATGTAAATCATTTCACCATATAATCCATTCAAAAAAAGCTAAAATTCTCTTCTTGTGTGTATAATATAGCGTTTTGGCTAGCATGAAACATAACATCCTTTATAAATAATGGGATTGAAATAAATAATTTAATAACAAAATATTTTTCCACTAAAAGTGTGGAGTTGTTTTCATAAGAATGAGAATTTCCTTAATTACAATAATTCATTTTCAATAAATTACTAACCACCACATTCATCTTTTCTACAAAATAGCAATTTAGTGTTAAAATTACTAACAAAATTATATTTTAAGCCTCAAAAAACCTTTTGTGCAAAATACCAATTTAATGTTAAAATTACTAATAGACTCATATTATAAGTCTCAAAAAACATGTCTCATCTTTTGTGCAAAATAACAATTTAATGTTAAAATTAATAATAGACTCTTGTGCCTAAATCCCATCAGCCTAAGCGTTCTGGGGACTTAATCTGTTTACATAAATCCATCCATAAAATGAGATATCGAGCTCCAATAAATTTAGGACAATGGTAATAGTCAAACAATTAACTCATCTTAGAGCCACCATAGATGCATGGCAACAAAGCATGTCGGAGATATAAACACATTGAGATATTATTTGTGGAAGCCGTTCCACTTCTACCGTATGGTATAATAAAACAAGCTTTTATGATTTGATAGTATGCCGAGATTGTTACAAAAGGAAAATCACATGTATTGTACATGAAAAGGCATAACAATTGATTTCCAAAGTTCGTTAAAAATTCCAAAATTCTTAACAAATTGCAACCCTGACTAAAAATTTATGGTTCTCAATATGGTTTTCAATAGAACTTATAAAATCCACCCCAAAGGTGAAGGAACAAATGCAAGGAATATTTCTTCCAAAAGTCATACTTTGATCAAATGTAATGATCCTCAAGCTCCTTTCTAGCAAATAGTAACCTTCGTTGGTCAGGAGGAATCCCTTCTTTGTCTGTAATTTTGGCCTCGACATACTCAATTGTGTCAAATATCTCAACTCCAAGAACAACAATCTTATTGGTCAATATGTTGAAAAAATATGCATACCACCACATAAAGGAAAAACAAGGTGGAGGGTCGATTCCTCTAAATATTGTAATCTACAAGAGTCCTTCCATATTAAAGTTGCTTCCCTAGAAATACCAACCTCTATTGATATGGATGTATTCCCATTTACCCTAAATCTTTGCCTTAACATTGCCAATTATGTCAGAACTTTCAAATTCAAGTGACATTGTACTGCCAATCGAAGTCTTAACAAAAATTTTCATACCACCATGCAACCGAAGAACAAGGTGGACATTTATATTGTGTCAAATATCTCAACTCCAAGAACAACAATCTTATTGGTCAATATGTTGAAAAAATATGCATACCACCACATAGAGGTAGAACAAGGTGGAGGGTCGATTCCTCTAAATATTGTAATCTACAAGAGTCCTTCCATATTAAAGTTGCTTCCCTAGAAATACCAACCTTTGTTGATATGGATGTATTCCCATTTACCCTAAATATTTGCCTTAACATTGCCAATTATGTCAGAACTTTCAAATTCAAGTGACATTGTACTGCCAATCGAAGTCTTAACAAAAATTTGCATACCACCATGCAACCGAAGAACAAGGTGGACATTTATTCCTTGTAAATATTTTATATGAAAAACTCCTTCCATGCTCAAGTTGCTTCCCAACAAATATCAACCTTGATCTAGAGGAGTCCCCCCTTAACTTGAATTTTAGCCTCCACATTATCAATTTTGTGGGAGCTCTCAACATCAAGTGTAATAGTCTTATGAGTGAACATCTTTACAATAATATGCATACCCCATCAAGGATGAAGGAAAAGAAGTAGTGTAGATTCCTCTGAATATTATAATCGACCACAATCCTATCATCTCCACACTATTTTCCAACAAAGATCACTCTTTGATGATCTAAAGGAATTTCATCCATATCTTGAATTTTGGCCTCAAATTTGTTGATAGTATATGAGCTCTCAATCTCAAGAGTAATTGTTTTCCTAGTTAGAGTTTTGAAAAATATATGCATTCCACCTCTCAAACGCAAAACCAAGTGAAGATTTGATTCCTTATAGATGTAATAACCACCTAAGGTATGTCAATCCTCCAGTTACTTGCAAGAAAGATTAACAGTCATTAGCCAGGATGTATGCCCTCCCTGTCTCGTATCTTTTCCTTGACATTATCAATGGTGTCCAAGATCTCTACTTCAAAAGAATTATTTTTCCACTGAAAATATTAATAAAGGTTTGTATTCCACCTTCAAAACGAGGAAACAGATTAACCATATAATCCTTTTGTCTATTTAACCAACAAGGGCCCATCCATCCTCCAACTTCTTTCCAATGAATTTCAATATTGAATCTTGGATTTCACATTGCCAATCATGTCAAAACTCGTTGCATCTAGAGTTATAGTCTTTCCATTGATTGTCTTCACTAACTCTTTCCAATCAATGTCTTAACAAATATTTGACTATTGGCAACTAATGACATTGAACAAACCTAACCTATACCAAAAAAATAAATTCATTCAACTTTTTCAATAAAACAATTCAAACAAGTAAGAAATAACTTTTTCTTCTCTATCCCTAAAACTAAAAACAAACTTCATTTCCAATACCAAGTTATGAAGTAAAGCTAGAAAAAAGGTGTGACAATCTACAAACTACCAAAATACATTAAGATCATGGAAACTAATTCAAGGATATTTTACCAAAAACTCTTCTCCGTGGCTATTTCAAACACATTGAGAATTAATATTAGTACCATTGGGCAAGATATACTAGGATACCTATTTTTATTAGTTTTGTTTAGCTTTAAATTTCCCATTAGGCATATTAACCTAAGTGCTAAACATGTAACCATTTCATGGATGGAAAATATTTCATGGATATTTTACTAAAAACTCCTACTCTTGAGGATTATTTCAAACACACTAAAAATTAAAATTAGTACCTTCGGATAAGACATACTAATATACCTCTTTTCTTAGTTTTTTCTAGTTTTGAATTTCCCATCAAGCTTAGTTGAAGTGCTAAATATGTAACTATTTATTCTGGTTATGTTCCTTTTTGAAAAAAGATGGTAGAATTCCAAGGAAAACCATAAAAGAGCACTCAAAAAGAAAAGGAACCTGAAAGAAGAAAGGAAAGGATGCATCTAAAGCTGTTAATAAACAAATGTGAAGACCACACAAAGATATATAGGGGAAAATAGTTGTGAAAAATGAAGACAGATTCTCTTCAACGATTCTCTTCAACTCAATGTTAAATTGGATGGTGAAAGGATTAAGAGAATAAAAAGAAAAGGATATACTAAGTTTGCAACTCTTGTCAAGACAAAACTAAGG
>SNQJ01S0121831.1:45750-58075 GCA_010110895.2 Picea sitchensis | reverse complement strand
TAGGCCTTTCAAATTGGGTTGTACCTCTTATCCATAGGGTCTTGTAGTGGTCTGTTCTGATACAGGTCTTATCTTTGTTTGAGTTAGTTTGTCACATAATTTGTTGCCAATAGGTTTATTAAGTGCATTTGTGTGGATTGTTTAATTTCTTAGATAGGTCTTGTTTCTATATGAGAGTTCCAGTGAAGTTGGGTAGAGAGCCCAACAAATATAAATAGATCTAGTTGTGTTTGTTACTGGTCGCATTGGTTGTCCTTTTGTGACTATCGTTCATTACTACATCTAGCCTCCTTGATGAGTTTTGGGTGAGATCTTGGTAGATACATTCGAGTGGGATGATCCGGCCTCACTTCCAATTTCCTACAAACCCTTTGCTTATTGTTATTGCTAGTTTCCTTTTTTCATTTGCATTCTTTCTTAGATCAGGAATTTTTGCCAATACAATTGGAAAAATAATAAAAAAATACAAAAAAGTGTTGCATGCTTGATTACTTTTGAAGCAATAGTGAAAGAGTGCATTATGATCCTTGTTTGGTTTTAGATCTGAAGTGTTTTTTGGTTTCTTGGTGTGTGTGAGGTTTCACTTTCAAGAGTTGCAAAGAAAAGGAAAAAGTATCTTTCCCTCCCATAGCTAGATTGTACCGAATTGAAAGATTTTGCATTGTCATATTTTCATTGTTTGGTTGGGTCAAGATTCAAACATCACTAAAAGTTTCATAATCTATCTCCTTTTTACTTAAGTAACAACCATAAAAAGAAACTATGTGATCTAAAAATTCATTAGACACTTTTCTTTTATGGTGAAGCAACATTAGATAGGCTTAGGGCCTTGGATTAGGATTGAAGAGAAAACTCTCCAAGGCTATGAAAGCCAAACTTAGGAGTAATTAAAGAGTGATAAACCCATTCTTGCAAGTAGTGTGTCGGGATCGTCCTTTAACACAGGAGTTAAGCATGAGGTCGCATCGGGACAAGTAGGGAGATTACCCCTATCTTCTTGTTTTGGTATTTCTGGTACCACTTCTATTGCTATGTATAGGGGGGTTTCATTGGTTAACACCTTTAGAGCTTCAATATTAGTTAATCTTCCCTTATGTGCGGTTGGAGCTACGGCTGTTTGCTCGATCATTGATTGTGAGGTGGTAGCCTTAGTGACCTTTCCTAGGTAGCCACAAAGGTGACTGTAGGTGGGAAGTGCCTGTAGTACCTAGGGCAGAAGTTCATTCATGGTCTCAGTTCCCCTGGAGGGTGCATGCCTTAATAAAGGGTGCTTGGAACAGTCATGTCTATTTTGTGGAGATAATCGTAACTGCTCCTCATACCTTCGATAGCCAATCTTGTGGGGAATTCATCTCGCCCATAAGGTGGGTTTTCGAAATTCCCCCAAGCCAATTCGATTTCTTATTGTTATCCTAGACTGATTAGGGGTTTTCTCTTTGATTTTGATTCTAGGTCATACTTAGGTTGAATTTTGTTTGGATTTTCACTTATAACATTCACCATGGTTGAATCACTGTGCCAGTCCCATCGACTATGAGGACTTGAACCAATCACGAAGGTGCAACTGCCTCTAAAGTGATGTGAGATAGGTGACAAGGAATTTGAAGGGCCTCAAATTTGGTTTGAAGAGACTATTTTTGGCGAAGTAGAAGTTGTAGAATAATGTACTCCACCAAATTTTAACCCTCCTTTGACTGAGCCAGACACACTCGTAATGATCTAAGTAAGGGAGATCTTTAGTGAGCCTTTTTCTTTGTTTAGAACTCCTCCCATCATGTAAAGATTGAGTGTTTCATTTGGTGTATTTGAGCCTATGATCCCATTATCAAGTGGGTTAGGGGGAAATCCCCTTGGGGGAATCCCTGTGATTTCCACATTACCTTCCCTTATCACTATTGGGCCTACATTGTCCATGCCTTTTTCTACAGGTCCCTTGACCTAGGGGACAAAAATGTGTCATCCTTTCCATCTGTTAGTATACCTAGTGTTCCTATGCCCATCCCATCTATTCTAATGCCCACTTCTGGATATTCTTCTAGTGGGGAGTTGATGTTTGGTTTCAACATGGGAGGTGGAAATCCTTCCACCTATGCCAATCCTATGAGTAGTCTGACATCATCCGGTGTGGGTGTACCTTTTGGGTGGAATATTTCTAGTGGTTTTGTGGTCGTCCCTAGTCAGGATAGGGGAAGTAGTACATCAGGAGGGTTTAAAGTTCCATGGGTTATCACACCCTTCCCTGGGGGCCCATCCCTTGGGGGAAAATTTTCACTGTGGGGATATTTTCCTTTTTTCAACACATTTGGCCCTAGGGGTTTCTTTCTAGGGACTAACTTTGGGAATGTTTTTCCTAGAGGGTCCACATTTAGCCTTAGGGGCATGTTCGGTTATGGGAGTATCCATGCCCCTAGAAGTTCCACCATTCTTGAGGGAAATGACTCTTTGAGAGCTCCTCAACCCTCCAGTAGTACAAATATAAGGGGTCTGCAAGGTCCATTTGGGACAATGGAAACTTCACCTTCCTCCCGGTATTCATTTGCATCGTCACAATTGACTTACTTGATTTTTCACTTACTTGATTTGTCACAATTGACTTACTTTATGGGACTTACTTGATTTTTCATGATTGATAAATGACCCTATATCCCATGACCCTTCATGGTCAACAATTCCTTCCAAGCTACCTTTAAATATCCCAAAGTTCAATGGTAAGATGGGAGAAGACCCCTCTACACAAATCATTACATACCACTTATGGTGTTCATCCAACTTGTTGATGTATGATAGTGTGAGGTTGATTCTTTTCCAACAATCCCTGACTGAAGATTCCACCAAATAGTACATTGAGTTAAAATGTGGTTCCCTTAAAATCTTCAATGACTTGGCAATAAATTTTGTAACACATTACCAATTTCCCATACGGTAGAAGATAGGAACTAAGCTCTTGAATTCACCATGTCAAGACAATCTCACTCACATTTCCGATCATATATATGAGTGGAGATGACGATGTAGGATGATTAAGACCTAGATTCTGGAAAAAATTCTTATAGAATGGTTCAAAAAGTCCCTCCTATCACCTGTTTCACGAGATGTAGCTATGGTCAGGGAAGCCACCGAGGAGAAGGCCATTTTGCATGCCCAACACTTAGATTTGATTTATTAACAATCGATTAGACTTTATGACATTATTCCAAATGCTCCTTAGTCATCGACAAATCCAAGGAAGCCAACCATAGGACCCCATGTCGATGGTGTGGTTGGTTATGTTTCCCACACATCTATGAACTAGTTAGCCAACTAAATGGGTTACATGTTAATTTCATCACACCTATCATATTCTAGCACTAGTGCTAAAACTGTTACGGTTCCTTCTCAGATCTCTAAGATGAATTCAATGTAGTCCATGCAACTGAATAATCATCAGCAAGCTAGATGCAAGAAGAAAAGGAACAAGAAAAATAATTCCAATACTAAGAAACAAAATGCCTCCACTTAGAACACCTAGGAGGGAGGCACTAAAGAGAAGATAAAGTGTCAGTTTCTCTACACAATTTGTGGGGAGGCCCACCGCAATCACCAATGTCCTTGGAAGGATGAGGTACATAGATGTTTGGCACAACAATAGTCCCCCCAACAACCTGTTGTCTTAACCCATCCTTTCCCCCCTCAACCTCAAAACATGGTTGCAACAAATCCTTCCCCTCTATAAGGGGCCATGGTAGTTACCCATCACCATTATGGGTCTTCCTTGAATGCTTCCATTTTAAGTGTGACCAAACTATTAACTTGTAGACTCGAGAAAAAAACTACGACATTTCCAAGCCTTCCCATGATGCGCCAAAGGAAACATCTTCTTCCTAGCCTAATGGCACTCTTCATATTGAGAATCCATCTTTTGATGCGTCGATTCACCTCCCAAAGGGCATTATTCAATGTACGAAACATAATCCCAACACACAAGCTTCCCACAACTACAGTATTATGGAAGACTTGGCCCAGGCACCATGTGCCATGTCTGTGCTTGAATTCCTCCAAAGATACCCAATGCAGCGAAAATCCTTTCTCTCTACCATAGGTGGGGTTTATCCCTTGAAGTTAAGTTTGATGACCTTTTATTCTTCTTAGGTTAATCATAGGCTCTCCCATCAAGTTTCCTTATATATCATAGTGCGATCAATGGGGAAAAAAATCTACCGAACAATGGTGGATGAAAGAGCCTTGACTTGCATCATGTATACATCTTTTTGGAAATCCCTAGACTCTCCAAAGATTAATATGTTTGCTACACTATTGAAATAATTCAATGGACACATGTTCCAGCCTCATGGAATAATTGCCTCCTTAGCCATCGAGTTAAGTGGTATTACTGTCTCTGTTGTAGTGGAGTTCGTTGATGTACCTCTTGAGTAAAATTTCTACTTGGGAGTACTTGGTTCTATGATATGACTACAATTATCTCATCGTTCTTTAGGGTCCTATGCTTCCCTCATCAAGGGAAACTAGTGATGACATATCATATTGCATTATGTACCCCAGACCTTGGATCCAATGCAGAGTCTAATGTACCTTTTGTTGGTGATACCAAACAATCTTATATGCATGTTGGTACGGGGATGGTTAAATATCCTTCACTCATGGGTATTTTTCCCCTGCCCCCACCATCTCCTATTGCAACTATTTCTCCTATCAATAGGATTTCATCATTTACCAGTGGATCCCTTGGGCCTTTTGATCCTTGGGTGGTATCTCATCCCAAGAATGTTGAGTCATATGGAGATTTCATGCCACTCAATGTGGTTGATATTGTTGATCCAACAATCCCATCGACATCAAATGATACTGGTTGGCAAATCCATCCTCATATGGAGTGTGATCAACCTACCTAGCATGTGTGGCTTGTTAACTGTCTTAGTTCACATGACTCCCTTGATTGTGAGTTACCTTTGGAAGAGGCCATCTTGGAAGTCATGGATTCCATTGATAAGCTCGGGGAAGATGAGCATCATCGATAATCCATCCTCCCTAATTTGGAACCCATGAGAGTTAGCATGATGATTTTTGATCCAAGACTAGGGGAATTTGTTGGGGCATCCAGTAGCCATCCTAGTCTTAACCCTTTTCCACCTCAAATTTCTTTCTCAGAAATTGCCACTGAATTCTTTGTTTTTCCTTCCCTCAAATATTTGTGTTTATTTCCTCCTATGTATCTTGATGGACCCCATCAAGGAGTTTTCATAGCTCATGAAACCAATCATGATGAGTATCTTCGATCACAAAGATTCATTTCAATGTGGCATGGCCCCGACATGGTGTACCATATGATGCCCATAATGGCTTATGAGTTCATTGGTGTCAAAAAATATCCTTGGTTTGAACCTAGCTGAGCCAGGTGGATATCCATGGCCACCCACCTATTCCAACTAGCACAAAACAGTCTTCTAAAAATTTACTATTTTTAGCAGTTTTTCAGTTCCTAAACATCTGGGGCCATTTTGAGGGCCTAAATGAAGTTTTTTCAGGATCAAGCACCTCAATGATAGTTGAATCCTCTCATTTACCCCCCAAAATGAATTGCCTCAATGATACCTTTTAAACAAGCTATTGTGCACCCCAAACAAAGATCGTATGCCAAAGTTATGCCCCCGAGAAATTGATACACCAAACTACCCAAAACATGGTCCATAAAACTGTTGGCTTTTCATCTTCTAGGGTTAGGGTTTTGGATTTTATTTATGTTAAAAATGCCTTTAGAGCCTCATTGTAATCCATCTTCTTGTGAATATGAGTAGCTGTCACATCTCTTCTCAAAGATAAGTTGCCACCATTCTAGCGAGTCTTTCACTCTGTATTTCTATAGTTTTGTACATTTCACTCATTAATATAAATTGTGTATTACTGTATCTCTGTGTTTATGGTTGCATCTATGATATATTTATGTTATATTATTGGATATATGAGATATAACTGTACATTTATTTACTATATCTCCACTCTCATTTCATGCCGAAAATAATCTGGATCAGTGGTATCAGAGCAGGATGCTCTTGATTTTTCTTTTAGTGCATGTCCCCGATGAGGTCTGAGTATAGAAAGTTGGGTCTCGAGCTTGTCTCTCTTGAGGAAAATCACTCTTGCACACCCAAGAAACCCTCCATGGTGGAAGAAAATAAAAATGATAGAGCAGACGATTCTATTAATCTGTTGCTTGAGCAAGCTCTCATGCGATAGAGGGACGAAATGATGGATACTTTTTCCCACATCCTTCAACGCTTGTGGATTACAACTGACACGTCTTCATCAAGAGACCAATTTGGAGGAACCTTGCCTTTCAAGGTACAATTTAATTTTGATATTATTGTATTTGAAGGCTCTCCCCCATGTCAAACATTGGTGGGAAACTTACTGGGAGAAAAGTTCCATAGAGGAATCTGGAATATATGGGGCCGAGCCCACTTGGGATTTTTTTGTGGATGCGGTCAAGGAATAATATTACCATATTGGTAACTATGAATACCAATACATGATATGGACCACACTGTGTCAAGAGAGGGGCCAAGTAGTGTTGGAGTTCACCNCGCATTACACGTGGCCGTGTGCTACCATTATAACCTCCAGGTGTGCCCATGAGGACCCATACACGGCACACATTGTAAGTCGGGGGGAGTTGAACATGAAACCTCATGGAACTTCATTTTCACGGCACTTGCCAATTGAGCTGCCCCCCCGGGGGCAATACCTTTCATACCTTGCGCACCAAGCTGGGTATCAAATATTTTGATCGACATTTGGTTCTGAAATACCGTGGGGCTCTACAAAGATACATCCAAACTGAAATGGAGTTTTTGGACATCTCATCGTTGGGAGCTTCCGATCGATATGCTGTCATAATCGAGCATAAATTTAGGCACCAAAACAAACGAGAGTTCGGTTATGAAAATCCTCAATAACCAAAGTATGATAAAGATGGACCTAACAAATAGCCTCCCGAAAACCAGTTCAAGCCATAGGAAAAGAAGGTTCACAGAAAGATGAAGAAGGACAATTGAAAGTAGTGTGATTTCCAAAATATCCTCTAGCACAACAATGATGAATATCGCTCAAAATAGTCATTGGTGGTCGAGATCAAACACAAGGAGTTGAACCCTGATTCATAATATGATTTAGAAAATAATGGAAAAAGACAGATCATCGACACAGGCCCCACTACTACTATTGTGACTGAAACAATTCAACCAGAAGAACCAACAGATCCTAAAGAGGGGGAGTGCATTTTTCATTCACGGATGTGGGTGAAGGGGACCCCACTGCATTTTATTCTTGATAGTGGAAGCCAGAAGAACCTCATATCAACATAGGTTATCAAATAGTTGGTATTGTCGACAACACCACAACCACAACCATACAACATTGGGTGGCTTCGTCAGGTGTGAGATCTCTGTGTCAGCCAACAAAGTCGATTGTCATACGACATCAACCCTTAAAGGATGAGGTATTATTTAATGTTTCCCCGCTAGATTTATGTGATGTTCTCTTGGGCCAATCATATATGTGGAAGCACCATGCTATCTATGAGTCTCAACCTCGTAGTATCATTGTTACTTTGGGGTGTCATTTCTATAGGATAATAGAGGTAGTTCCTACTACTGTCCGAAATAAATAGTTCCATAAGGTAGTATCTCATACTACAAAATTCATCTTCTTCACGATATGTTCAAAAGGTGAACATAAGGACACTGCAACCATTACAGCCTCGGCCCAAGCACCTTCTATCCAATAGAAGTAGGTAAAAAATATTGCAGCAAAGTGAAAAGATCCCTTATTCACATAGTCATCTCATGTATCTCGACTGTTTGAACAGAATCAACCTTGCCAACAACAGGTTCGTGACAACCTTCAACATGTTAAGTAAAAAAACTTCTCTAGCAAGGCAAGCAACTCATCAAGATGCAAATTCAACAAATGCTTTTCCCTCTCCCCCAAGCACTGAATGCAATGGAGACCATTGCTTCCTAAGGAGGGAGTATTGATCCAAGTGGATATTTATGTCCACCCACCTATTCCAACTAGCACAAAATGATCTTCTGACAATTTACTATTTTTAGCAGTTTTTCGGTTCCTAAACTTCTGGGGCCTTTTTGAGGGCCTAAATAAAGTTTTTTTTGGGATTGACCACCTCAATTATAGCCAAAGGATTTGATTGATCCCCAAAAATGAATCTCCTAAATGATACCTTTCCAGCGAGCTATTGTGCGCCCCAAACAGAGATCGTATGCCAAATTTACACCCCCGAGAAGTTGATACACCAAACTACCCAAAACGAGGTCCATAAAACTGTTGGTTTTTCATCTTTTAGGGTTAGGTTTTTTATTTTATTTATGTTAAAAAGGACTTTATAACATCATTGTAATACATCTTCTTGTGAATATGAGTAGCTATCACATCTCTTCTTAGAGATAAGTTTACACCATTCTAGTGAGTCTTTCACTATGTATTTCTACAGTTTTGTACATTTCACTCATTAATAGAAATTGTGTATTACTCTATCTCTATGCTTATGGTTGCATCTCTGATATATTTTTGTTATATTATTGGATATATGAGATATCTCTGTACATTTGTTTATTATATCTCCGCTCTCATGTCATGCAGAAAATAATCTGGATCACTAGCAATGGGATATACTTGGTGTAAAGCATCAATATGCGTAGTTCCTTGTACATAGGTGTGTGGTGTGAGTGATTTTTGTTTTTCATACATCATATCCAAAAAATTCAAAATCAAATTTTCTTTTTGAGATTTCACTATGCATTTTGACCCCCAGAATCTAGTTTACATGTGTTGATAGGATTACACAGACTTTTTTAGGAAGATAGAGACTTCCATTGAACTTGAGGTATGTTTTCCCAAACTAGCATACAAGGAAAGGTTTTTCCTGCATTCCCCACCTTGCATTATTAATCATTCATTCTTCTAGCACTATGCCTTAGGATCGATACAGTTATGTTGTGACATTAGCCATTTCATTTTTCACATAGTAACTTGGTCGGTAGTGCCTACCCTTCATGGGAACCATAGTTAGCACTTGGATTTCCATTTGGTGCCCATGCTGTGATTTATCGTAGGCCCGGGAGCCCTTATTTATCCCCACCATGACTTAATGATTGAGCGTTATTCTTCTCTCGTCTATATTCTGGCCATATCCCATGGGGGGTTCCCAAAACGTTTTATTGTTTCTTAATGGTCACCTATGCATTTGTTGCTTGGGTCATGTCTCTTGCTGTTGCATTGTTGTTTTCCCATATCCCACTTACCACTATTTCAATTTCTTTGACCATACACCTCTTGCATTATTTAGCCTCCCTTTTTCATCCCTCTACCTAGGGAGAGAACATATGCTAAGAGTGGACCTAACTTACCTGTACCATTTGCATTCATCTTGCTTTAGGTCAGTTCCATGCACTTGAAACATAGGAGCATGTTGTTAAGCCACTCATTCTCTCCCATCGAGTACAATTTTATCTTTTTTTTGGACTTGTATAAGGACACGAAAAATATACATACTGAAAATACTTGCATCATTCTTTTGTTCTCATTAAACCATTAAGAATACAGAGCATACTTGTGCCATTCTTTTGTGCTCGTTAAACCATGAAGGAGACACAAAATACAAAAACAAATCTAAAAACAGTTGGGTTTTTTTTCACCATTGGTCTATTCTCAAGATGGAAACATCAATCGAGTCTCCCTTGAACATAGAACCTTTTTTAGTCCTCATCATACATTTGGGTTTTATCTTTCCTAGGAGTCATCCCAGTAATGTGATTCTGAGATAATCATCCAATTGGTTATTCTTCTAGTCATTATGAAGAGTGTTTCAATGCCTCCTGCATTGTTGCACTATATTTGTCCAGCTCTTGTGTCTTTCTTCCAAGTCACCATTGTGTCGTGCTATATGTTCAAGGGAATTTTAAGCCTGAGCCAACCATATGTTTTTTTTTTGACTTTCCAAGTCAACCATCCCTGTGTTAGTTGTACTTAGTGATACTCTCTCTTCACATCATCTCTCAGTGTATGTTTCGTGTCGATTGATGGGGGATACATTAAGGCCCTCCTTCCAAATACCTCTTCCTATTGAATTCAACACGTTAAATAGGAGAGTGATCTAGAAAATAAAAACTACCTTGGAGCTTGTAGTCATCAGTGGCATGCCTCCTCATGATCGACGGTGGGTTTACATCATTGAATATTGATCAATTGGTTCTATGAGTGTTCGACATTAGAGTCTCTATTCACACTCATTAGATTGTACTAGGTACCATGGGGCCCATATTCATCATTGGTGGGTCCCCTCATGTCTATTAATGGTATACATCAATGATCAGTAATCAAATGGTTTCTACCATGCTCGACATCATCTCATCTATTCAGATGTCATAGAATTGTGCCATCGAATTTTGGGATGAAGACCTTGGGTTTGGGGACACATCATTTCTTTACAACATCCCCTCTTGAGTTGCAATGGAATATATCACTTGTATATGAGTACTTTGAAGACCTTGGGGGAACTCTCCTTAGTGCTCATTGTCTTCTTGATATCTATATGTCGTGTCATAGATCCACATTGTATTTTTTGGTGGCTATGATTGATTTCATGGCATAGATCCACATTGGATATAGTCTTATTGTTTACATGGATCCACAGTGTATTCGTTTGTGACCATGGTCTAGCATTTCATATCATGGATCCATAGTGTATTGTTTTGTGGCCATGCTCATTCAGAGTATGAGTATGTCTACCTAGGGGATGGTCTATATTTATCTCATCCTTGGTGTTTGAATACAAGACTCCTTTAACTTTTGGCACTCCTTTGCTCCTCCTCACGCTACCTCATATGGACACTATTTTGTAATGTGTTTNGAATATATCACTTGTATATGAGTACTTTGAAGACCTTGGGGGAACTCTCCTTAGTGCTCATTGTCTTCTTGATATCTATATGTCGTGTCATAGATCCACATTGTATTTTTTGGTGGCTATGATTGATTTCATGGCATAGATCCACATTGGATATAGTCTTATTGTTTACATGGATCCACAGTGTATTCGTTTGTGACCATGGTCTAGCATTTCATATCATGGATCCATAGTGTATTGTTTTGTGGCCATGCTCATTCAGAGTATGAGTATGTCTACCTAGGGGATGGTCTATATTTATCTCATCCTTGGTGTTTGAATACAAGACTCCTTTAACTTTTGGCACTCCTTTGCTCCTCCTCACGCTACCTCATATGGACACTATTTTGTAATGTGTTTCAACCATCCATTCCTTTCCTGACCTCACACATTAGGGGGCACCTGTTATAGCATTAATTTCCACCCTATAGGTTAGAAGGATTTCATAAGATGATACAAGCCTAAACACATTATTTGCCTAATATTTTTCCCCTTTTTGAAGGCCATCTAGGGTCTATGATGGCTCAACATGTGATGATCATCACAAATCAACAATAGTGCAACAAGCAATGATTTGTAAACATTCTAGATTCATGGAGTTACAAAGTGATAGGAGAGGGATGAGTTGTATCTTCATGTCAAAGGACTAGGAAATCACAACATTCGAGTCTCTAGTGGCCTCTAGAAGATATATCATCTCTCCCAAGCCTCCTTGAAAGAGCTATATAACAAAGGCAAGTATTGTGCAAGAAAAGAAGAATCAAGAGTATTTTTATGTTGCCCATTTGCATAGGATCTCTTCCTATCCATTGCATCCATAAATTATAGGTGCCTAGCTTGATCAAGAAGTTGAGAAGGAGGAGAAAGAGGAGAAAGGAGTCAAGGTAGAATGACATCATAACCAAGATATGTTTGATGTAAGTTATCTATGATATATAACATATCAATGGTTTTCCCCCAATTAGTTTGTATTCCATTATGTAGATATTTGGATTTGATTACATCAATGATAAATCAAATTAGATATGAGATATATTAATGATTTATAACACTAGATAAATAAGAAGAATTGTATTGTTTGTTTCTTATGTGCAAGAAGCAGGTGACATGAGCTTGATCTGGAACTTCATATCTACATCATCCAAGATGCACAGGAAAAACCTTAAGATAAAAGGTATGCTAATCTACCCTTGTTTGGTGTAAAAGAGATTGTTTGCTCTAGATCTGTGAAACTATAGAAGTATAAACCCCTTTCTTTCTAGGATCATTAGGCAGGTCCTAGGGATATTTTGTTGTGTATTCAGTGAGATCCCTGTGAGAATTTATCCCATAACACATTGAGTAAAAGTAGAATGTCAAAGATAAAAT
>SNQJ01S0121831.1:30648-45740 GCA_010110895.2 Picea sitchensis | reverse complement strand
CCTCCTTTTCCTCCTTTATCTCCTTTAATATATCGCAATCATTAACTTGTTTTGTGGGAATTTCCTTTTTAAGTGGCCATGTTATCTACAAATAATACATCTAAATTGTATTTGAACATAATCTATTTGTGAATGATAGTTTTGTCTCCCAATTTCTATGTCAATAGAATAAGGTAGCCTATTGCTTAAGTTGGATTACATATAGATCTTGGCTACTAAGGTACTTTCTTTCTTTAAGGTTTTTCATCCATGTCAAGGAGCTTTTCTATGTGATTGCCTATAGCTTTCAAGGATATTTCTTGCCATAATTCTAATTGGGTATGTAAGAGAGTTTCACCCAGATGGGTACCACCTCAACCATTTCTTTCAAAGGATCAAAGCAAGGATGTTATATTTCTAGGGATAGAATTAAACCATCCTAGTACCAATGGCCCTTCCCAGCTAGATCCCTATCCCTTACATTTCTAAAAATGAAGGTGATCTATCCCTTTCCAATGACATGGAATATATGTGCATACCCTAATTGTTACTCTTTTACCCATACTAAAAAGGATTTTTCTAAGATAATTATCTTGTAAAACCTCCCAATTAAGGTTGTCTCTAGGTAGAGACCTATATTATTAACTTCCACATCCTCTTACTAAACCATATTCACCTTATATTTCAGTAGTTTGACACAACTTTTATTCTTTCTTCTTGCCCTTATACCTCCTATTATTTGTTTTCTCCCACCTTAGAATTTTTTTTCTAGTCAACCCCTTTCCAGTTCCTCAATTGGCATTTTTTTAGTTTCCTATGGTAATTTATAAAAGAAAGAAGGGATTCTTTGAGTGCAATCCCCTTGTGAATTTGCATTGGAGGTATCCAAAGCCTTTGATTCCTCATCAAGTGGCTGGTGATGATTTGATCCACTAAAAAGGAATGGTTGGAACTTGAAAGATCTTATACTTGAGAGCTAACCCACCTTTGGTTTCCTCAATAGAATCAACAATATCTATGGCATGGGTCTTGCATGGGAAATGCATCATTGTTTGAATACCTTGTTTAACAATGATGTTTTGAAATTCCCTCATTCAGTATTCATTCTAGATTTATCCTTTTCCAAGGTCTTGAGGACTTACCTTCTTATGATGACTATTTAGTTCCATGCTGGAGAGTGATTACTTCCTTTATTTCCAAAGAAATTAATTTCTTGAAGGAGGATTCATTGTCTTAACATTGATTCTTTCTCCGCTCTTTTCAATGGGATATGATTTATTCAACTAGGGATCCCAACTCAAGGCTTCTTTCTCTCGGGTATTTCTTGATCTATTTTGCTTTACATCCTAAATATGGATTGCATATCACATGTATGAAACATCAATCTCAATAAAGCAAACATTGTGAATCCGAAAACCCATAATATCAAAAGGAAATTACCTCCCCAAATCCCTTTTCCAAAACCTACCATGGTGTTGATGAAAACCTAGGCATTTCAAGGATACTATTCCCCTTTCTTCTAATGGCATCATATTTTCTTTCCTCCCACTTCAAAAAAAAATTCTCTTTTGAGATGAAAAGGGATTCCTTTGCTAATATTTCTATAGGATTGAATGAGTAATCCACCAATTCCTCCTCCATATTTCATATCACAAGAAAAGTGAAAATATGTGTGTGTGTATTTCCATGGAAAATGTCCTTATGGAAATGCTCCAAGTGATTCCTCACATTCCATGAATGGAACCATGGATAAATGTTTTTAGAGTACAACTTGGACTCCTAAACCAAAGGTACTCTACTAGACTTAAATCCATCTCTCTCTCTCTCTCTCTCTCTCTCTCTCTCTCTCTTACACACACACACACACACATGTTAACCTTGGATCTATCATGTGATGAGAGGGATCAAATCCCTTGAGGTGCAAACATTTCCTCAAGTTGTTTTAATCTAAAATATTTTTTTTACCTCGAGGGACTTAATCGCTCTCGATGCATGATAGATACAGAGTTAAGTGTGTGTGTGTGTGTGTGTGTAAAGTTGAAATTGAAATATTTTACTTAACATGGACATTGAAATATTTTATTTATGGTCCACATTGTAATATATATATTTTGTTAATATTTTTAAATACCATGTGTCAACTCCATATAAATCATCGAAGGAATTACACATCTCCCTCATACTAGGAAGTATAAAGAATGTATCGACACAATACTAATTTTTTCACTTTCAATTAATTTATATGTCTCTCCATCTCTCTCTCTCTCACACACACACACAATTAATTTATATGTCTCTCCATCTCTCTCTCTCTCTCTCTCTCTCACACACACACACACACACACACACATGCTAACCTTGGATATATCATGTGATGAGAGGGATCAAATCCCTTGAGGTGCAAACATTTCCTCAAGTTTTTTTAATCTAAAAAAGAGTTTTCACCTCGAGGGACTTAATCGCTCTCGACGTATGATAGATACAGAGTTAAGTGTGTGTGTGTGTGTGTAAAGTTGATATTGAAATATTTTACTTGATATGGACATTGAAATATATATTTTTTGTTAATATTTTTTAAATACCATGTGTCAACTCCATATAAATCATCGAAGGAATTACACATCTCCCTCATACTAGGAAGTATAAAGAACCTATCGACACAATACTAATTTTTTTACTTTCAATTACTTTATATGTCTCTCTCTATGTATAAAGTTGATGATCTAGGAGGATCCCCACAATTGATTCAATGGTCTCAAATTATGTCAGAAATGTCTATCCAAATCCCAAGCAATGTAGAGGTTGATTTTAAAAATGATTTGAAATATATTTTTAAACCCTTCACCATATAATACCAAGAAAGCAATGCAGTGAAGGATAGTTGCGATATCCATGATGGCGTGGCATTGTTCTTGCATGCATCATGAACAACCAACTGAGCGAAAGGGGTTCCCTTGACATAGCTCAACTCGGTGACCTCCATGTTGCACATCAAGGACACATACAAAATCTCCTCATATGAAATGAAAACCATTACCCTTCCACTCTTCCATATCCTCATTGTAAGTTTACTATCGTTTATGATATCTAGAGCCTCAATCATCCTCCCTGTAGTGAGTAGATTATTCACCTCACCATTCTAAACCAACGCAGATGGGGCTCCATCTAAAATGTGACTAACATAGAGCTCATCATTCTCAATGTGAATGGTGTTACTTAGTCGCATGAGTGAAAAAGGGAGGTCTACATCCATGGTATCAATGTGACAAAGGGATGCTAGAATAATCTCGATGCCAAGGAGACCTCTTTTCAGTTAGTATGGTTTCACATCAGAGACCTTGGATATCTGGATGACGAAGGTTATCTATTTAATGAGAAGAATTTTGGTCAAGGATCTAGATCATCAACAAAGAGCTCCTTCATTGGGAGAATAGGTAAGCATGAGTTCATTTATTGTAAGAAGAAGCCAATGTTATCTTCCTAGAGTACATCAGAGATAGTTTTTTCAGATTGAAAGCCATTATTTGATGTAAAGAAATGTAAAATTATACTTTGCATTTTTCTTAATGGATCGGTTCGTCAATTGAAGCAGACTTGAAGATGTAGCCCATATGGGTGAACTCAGTTATCAATTTTTTGAGTATTTCATGTGTTATTTCAATTCTTGTTTTAAAATTCCAGTCTTTAAATCCCTATTAAGCCAATTGTTTAATGAAAATTGTGGAAAATTTGAGATGCTTTGTACAAGAATTTGAATTAGTGTAATGGAGCATTTAACACTAATTTCAGATCAAGTTTGGTATCAGAGCAATGGATTGAGGATTAACTCATACACTGATTTGGATTTTCACAAGTGTTTTTGTTGAATGCTAAGTATGTCTAATCTTAAGCAAGGAGATGGTTCACTTGAAGAGTACAATCTTGAGATTGGTTTGAGGCATGCATTCCAAAGGAAAACAATGGAATCTCCGAGGGAAGAAAACCACTTGGAATATGAAGCAATGTTTCAACAAGCCTTTTTGGAGATGAAAACCATGGTGGAAGAATTATATAAGGAATTAAAGAAGAACAAAGATGACCCAAGTCAAGGAAAAGGAGAAGGAGGTGGTGGTGACCCTCCTAAAACTTCTGCATCCCCATCCTCTCCTTCAAGTTTAAGTTCCTCTTCAATTCCATAGAAAAAAAACCCCAGAGAAAGTTGATTCTAATTTGTCTACTTTGAAATTAGACATGAAATTTGATTTGCCAATGTATGATGGAGATCTTAATGCAAAGAAATCAGATCATTAGATCAATAAAATTGAAGCATATTGTAGGATTCAAAAAAATTGTGGACAAAGAAGAAAAATCTTAGCTAGATACTCTCTTACTGGAAGGCACAACATTGATCTGGTGGGAGAGTCAGAATCAATAATATCTTCTTAATAAAGGTAAAATTCCATATTACTAGTATCAATTCATAGCTACTTTAAAGAAGCAATTTTATCCTTTAGGGTATATGCAACAAGCAATAATGGATTGGTAGAATCTAAGACAAAATAGAGTAAAACAATGTGCAAGACTATACTCAAGAGTTTAGAAAGAGGGCATTGGCATTGGGAATTCCTCTCTATATATGCAAGAAAGTATTTTGAAGTATATTGGTGGGTTACATAGTTATTCAAGACATGCCATTATTATGTTTAATACAACTAATATTAATGAAGTCTGTGTCCAAGCCACTCATATTGAGTCAAGAGGAAATAATGTCAAGGACAAACTCTCAAATAAATCAGTTCTACCAGTTGAAGAAAGAACAAAGGAAAGGGTAAAATGAAATGAACAAGCACAATGAAGAAAGAAGATGAGAAGCCTTCATGTTCACATTGCAAAAAGGAAGGGAATGTTGAGGCCAAGTATTGGAAATTTCATCCAGAACTAAGACCAAAGAGGTTTGTAAATAAGAAGACCAGAGCTACAATCCAACAACATCTTGAATTATTCAAGTGATGAAACCAAGATCACAACCATGGGAATACAAGGTACATATTCTTCTGCTAGTTCTAGAGCTAATACTCATTCTTTAAAATTTGTAACTATGCATGATGAAAGGAAAAGAAGTGAGACATTCCATATTAGAGCTATCTCTAAACATACAAAGATTGATACACTCTTTGACAGTGGTTTGCAAGCTAATCTCATTTATGAAGAAATGGTTGTCATTGGGACTTAAAACTAAACCTCATCCAAAACCATATACTTTAGGATGGGTATGTGAATATGATTCCATGTATCTAAACAATGTAAGGTCATATTTGCAATCACCTCTAAGTTCATAGATGAGGTAGAGTTATCTTCATAGATGAGGTCGTACCACTTGATATTTGTGAAATTGTTTTGGGAAGCCCTTATTTGTATGGCATGAAAGCTATCTTCTACGGGGAGGAGAATAAGTATCATCTTATAATGGATGGGATTGATTATATTGTGAGATCCCTTCGTGTGAAGACTAACTTGTCTCTTGTTATTACAAGAAAAATTAAAAGGCTTGTAAATGCAAGAAATAATCGTGTACTCATGATTGTAAAAGATAAGGATGATGATAAATCCAAAGCTTTCAAAGGATGTGATCCTAAACATAAAGATGAATTAGTTAACATTATTTATAACTATGATGAAGTATTTCGGGAACCACAAGGATTACCTCCAAGGAGAGATGTACAACATGAGATTTGGTTGCAACAAGATGCACCTCTTCCTAACATTGGCATATATAGGTTATCTATGCTTGAGAATGAAGAAATAAAGGAGCAAGTTGAGGAGTTGCTCGAGAAAGGAGTCGCATAACCAAGTAACTCTCCATGTGGATCACCCATTTTGTTGGTACCAAAGAAAGATGGTACATGGAGAATGTGTGTGGATTTACAAGCATTGAACAAAATTATGGTGAAGAACCATTACCCTCTTTCTTGTATTGATGATTTGTTGGATCAATTAAAAAATGAAACTTGTTTCACTATGTTAGACTTAAGAAGTATTTATCATCAAGTAAGGATTAATGTAGATGATATTTGGAAAATTGCTTTTAAAATAAAACAAGGTTTATTTGAATGGATGATTATGCCCCTTGGGATTTGTAATGCTCTCGATAATTTCATGTGGGTTATGAATGAAGTATTTAGGCCATTTATAGATTATTTTGCAATAGTATACTTAGATGATATATTGATTTTCAGTAAAAGTTGGGAAGATAATGTAAATCATGTTAGAAAAATCTTAGATGTTTTAAAAAGGAGAAATTGTGTCTAAATATGTCAAAATGTGAATTTCAGAAAACATGTTTAGTTTATTTGGGATATATAGTAGGGGGTGGTGAACTGAAAATTCTTCCCTCTAAAGTTTAAGCTATTATGAAGTGGCCAAAGCCTAATAATATAACAGGAGTTAGAAGCTTCCTAAGGGCAGTTTAGTATTGGAGGAAGTTCATTGCTAGCTTTTCTTTCATTTCATCTCCTTTACATGCTTTGACAAGTACTAAGCAGGTCTTTCAATAGGGAGGTAAACAACAAAATGCCTTTGAGACCTTGAAAGTAAAGATCAATACAACCCCAGTTCTAGCATTTCAAGATTTACAACAATCATTTGAGATTGAAACCGATGCAAGTAATTATTCCATGGGAGTAGTATTAATACAGAGGAAACCAATTTGTTACCATTCTAAGACTTTCACTGGTGCGGTAAGAAATTATCCTACTTATGACAAATAATTGTATGCTTTGGTTCATAGTGTGAAGAAGAAAAAACACTATTTTATGGGAAAAGAGACAATCATCCTTAGAGATCATCGTCCTTTGCAGTGTCTCCAATAAAAAACCAAGCTATGACAATCCAATCATTTCTGGTGGATGGTATTTTTTCAACAATTCCATTTGGTCATCAAGTATAAGAAAGGTATACAAAACAAAGTTGTCAATATGTTATCTAGAACTTTTGATAATGCATCAATTGGTACTAAAGTGGAAGAATTATATTATCATGTACACGATAAGTTGTTACATTGTCTTGGTAAAATGTGTATTCTGCAAGATGAAAGAGTGCATTTCATTAGAGAAGCACATAATTCTCTCATTTCTGATCATTTTGGTATAGGAAAAAAAATAGCTCTTTTACAATGCTATTGTTATTGGCCTTAGATGTATGAAACGGTGTCCAAATATGTAAAAGTATGTGTGATGTATGCCACTATCAAACCAAGTAACATAAAAGTGGGTTTGTATATGCCACTTCTTGTACCTTCTCATCCATGGGAAAGTGTGAATATGGATTTTGTACGGGTTTTGACTCTGTCCAAGAAAGGTCTCTTCTTACTTCCAAATCATCTTTGGTTGCATGAGATGAAATAAGTTATCGTTAAGAAGGGAATAACATAATGTCCCTTTTTACTAGGTTGTTTTCAAATCCAAGGTGTTGTCAACATTCATCATTGTTTTAGTAGTTAATCCAAAGATCAGTCTATTCAATTAGTGTTTTATCATATTTAAGACATATTTCTAAAATCTTAAAGATGGGACAATATACCCAGAGTGAGATGAAGACATTGTCATTGAGGGATTATCATACTATCCCTTCCTTACCCTTAAGTCAATCTTAAGGGTAGTGGTTAGTTTATAATATTGACTTAGGTTTGTCTTATCACTAACAATTAGTAGTAGTAGTAGTAGTAGTTCTTGAGGTGTTACCTTTCACTCACAATCGTTTCTCGTACTATATTATGTATTGAGCCATGTGCTCAATGTATGAATCATCATGGAAAATTGTGTTACATCTTTAAAAAAGTTTTACCATGCTTACAAACACTTCTCAAATATCTAGTTTAAAATCTTATAGTTATGTCAGCCAAGCACCCTATAAGATTCCAATAAGCTTTTAGGAACCCAAAAAGACCTCTTTAGGTTCAAAAGTCACTAACACATGTTCCACAAAAAATATTTTTTCTTTTTAACTTGTTTACTTATTTTGATTTCAAATTCATACAAGGTTTCCCTTTATTCTTCTTGTAATCTTATTTGTAGGTGGGTTTTATTATTTTTCATTGCTTATCAAAAACTACAAAAAAATATTACACATCATCTTGTTCTCACATCTCAATTATTCAAATTAGACACATCCACAATTATTATCTTTGTTTTGAATATCATTTTATTTTATCATTGAAGTAACATTTAGTGATTCCAAAGAAAATAAAACAAAGTACCATTCACTTGGAAAGTGATGTCCTGCCTTGATCATGAAACTAATTTTGTTATAGTTTGCAACCAAACTTTTTTATTTTGGGTTTTATCACTGTACAAATCACATTTATATTTGGTCTTTAAAAATTACTGTCCATTCCGCTCTTAGTTCAATTTCAATATTGGTCCCTTATACCAATTTCAAATTTACAACTTTAGGTTTAGTAGTCTAGCTTATATTTTACTTTCAACTTACATTTAAAAAGTTGCATTGTGTTTCAATACTTAGAAAGGTTTTAATGTTGCAGTTTTTATATTTTTAAATAGATATTAAGTGTTATAACTAGAGAATGCTCATTTATGTAGGAAATCGCCTCATGAAGTCGACTAGTAGAAATCTTAGAGGCAATTGAGTGGGTTACATGAGACTCCAATTAATTGATATCAATTTTTAGAGAACCAAAACTATTGTTCATAGTAAGGAGGTTAAATATCCTTTACGATTGTGTTCCCATGCTCTTTTTTAATAAATTTGTAACGATTCTCCTTTTCTTTAGTTACATTTGGTTGTCTTCTATCCCATTCATATGTTTCTTATAAGGATTTTAGATTGTCAAGATAAACAATTGCTCCTAATTGAGAGGACTTTTATAATAACTTCCCAACCTATATGTTTTTTCTATGAAACTTAAAAATATATTAAAATCTACACATAGAACAAAATCCCTAACCCACCTTCACAAGTGAGATCCCTATACCTCAAACTTCCATTTAATATAGCACATTTCCCAATAACCTTTACCATTCAAACATTAGACTTAATTGTTTTCCACCTTGTATTCACCTCAAAGGTGGGAAATGAAACACTCTAGCATGTTGTGGGGTAACCCATCAACATTTTCAGCTTTGTGATATATTTTATCAATAACAAGTGTCCCATAGTCATTATTTGTAAAAAAATTGAAAATTATTTTTTATTTTTTATTTTTTTTAAACTAAAACTAGATAAATTTATATTATAAAAATTTAGCAAAGTTAAACTACAAGAGTACATAATATTGTTGGCTTGATCTTCCAAACAAATTAAGCCGTTTTTATATGTTGAAAAGAAAGCTTGCAAATGTCCATAATTAATACATTCCAAAATTTCTTATAGATATATAGTCTTAAAAAAAACACCTAATATTCTAATTGATTTACTAAACGTAAAAATTAATGAAAAACATGATGACTATTGGATTCTTTCATCCCAATGTTGGAAGGAAGAGAGGCCTAACTTCCAAGATCCATATCCTCTATCAGTTGGTGAACTACGTCTTCCTCCTTGAATTCCACTTGAGATGAACTTGTTGACATCTTATGACTGGAAGGAGCATATCAAGATCATTTGCTTAGATTAAGGACCATATTTCTCAACATATTGCATTCTACCTACAGGGTATCTATTTTTTGTTTTTGTTGGAAAAATATGTTGGAATATTCACCAATAATGAGAGGGGGGGTGAATTAGTATTGAGCACTTTTTACCATTTTTAACTTTAAGCACATCATGTAAACATTAACCATTAACAATTCCATTCATCATCACAAAACACCATACATAGAACATAATGATTTTTACATGGAAACCCAAATGGGAGAAAACCACAAAATGATTTTCTTATATCATGTTTGTTATCCCCGATTTCATGGAATAACTAGGAGATCATGTCTCGAGGCCCATAGGTCCTAGACATGGAGTACCGAGAGCAGGATTGACCTGAGAATGGCCCTGGAGGGCCCATCCTTTTCTTCTTTCGTCAGATTCATCTTGTCAGCAACAACAACATCCATCACCATCGGCTTGGTCTTGTATCAGGGAAGGCTCTTTCTCCATGAGGTAATTGTTCCAGGTATCATGGTATGTGTCATTTTTTAATCATTATAACCTTTAGATATATGCATCTTAGTCCTTTTATCTCCGACGACTGCTTGGATCTTACATTTACCCACTTGACCATGATTGGGGGGATTGACAGGTTTCCCTAGCAAGCCTGTAGCCATGGGTTTTAGTTTGCCACCGAGGGGATTTCTGAAGAGCCATCGTCCGCTCCCATCATACCACCACTTTTCCATCTTATCTCTCTCTCATCTGTCCCATTCCCCTTGTTTGGGCATTAGGATAATCTGTTTGTGGGGTTGCACCTTATCTCGTGGGAAGAAGGGGCTAAAGGCCCAAAAGGTAAAAGCAACTGGTAAAAGATAAAATCCTAAAAATGAAACCTTGAGATGCTTCGCCCAAGGATCCCCGAGAAGGAAATAAAAGGCCTCTCAGCAAGAAACAAGAGGGACCCAAAAAAATAACAAACAAGACCTAGTCAAGAGGTTAGGGGGTCTTATCACGAGCCAACCTATTATGTTCATGGATACCTAACAACATGACATTGCCACCATATGGTTACCATGCCAGGGTAGTGACCTTTGGTTGCATGGCCAAGGGAAAGGGGGTCTCATCACGAGCCAACCTTATCATCTCTATGAAAGTACTTGTGGGTAACTGTTAAGCCCTAATATTGGCTCATTACCCCTTAATTGGGGCATATTAGATTAGTAATGCTATTTTATTTATGTCGGCTTTAGGCCATTAGTTGTAATTTAGATTAGTAATGTTATTTTAATTATGTCGGCTTTAGGCCATTATTTGTAATTATACCTCCTAGTCTCCTATATATACCAAAGGAGACATTTTTTCATTACTGAATCATCTTGTACTTGAACATTTAAGTGGGGTAAAGGTTGCCCCTCGAGGAAGCTTATTATCTGAAATTATCTCTTTTGAAGAGGCTTATTATCTGAAATTATCTCTTTTTCAAGGCGTTGAGTACTTTTCCTGAGGTTTTTATATGCTATATTGATGTTTGGTTCTTAACAGTAACACTGTCAGCTCTGGTCACCATGCCAAGGCAGTGTCCTCTAGTTAGCCCTTGAATAAAAAGAAAAAGAAGAAGAAAAAGAAAATAAAGAAAAGAATAAAGGAAAGAAAGGGCTTGGAAAAATTTGCATCCATGACGGGTACAACTCGCCTTCTACAAAGGCACCCACAGGTAATATCATCCCTGGCTCTCACTCTAATCGTATGTCTGGACATCCCTTAGCCACATCACCTCATTTACATGGCTTGGATGAAACCCCTTGGAAACTTTCCTTTCGTTATGGATACTAGCCCAATAGGGTGTCTTGTCCTTTTTCTCGACCTTGTATTGTAGGTTTTTGTAATATCTTTGAGCTATTGAATGATATATCAGGGTTTTTTTGCATATGTTTGATAATATTAATGATGAAATGTGATTAAAATTTCTATGATCCCTATGACTAATGAGCCCATGGAGGGCATAGTTTTGATGTGCAGGACCATGCCCGACGGATAGGTACCATTTGGACTGGTACACATGGGGAGATGATTATTTCAGACCTCCATGGGGCTAAAGAGCCCATCAGATGGTTGTTGAGACCCCGTCAGAGGGGTAGAGACAAGACAATGTTTGGCCAAGCTTTTGCACCAGAGAAGAAGAGGATGTTTCACCAGAGGCACTTTAGCAGAGCCCAGCCTAGGGGGAATGACCCCTTTTCAGTGGAACATTGGCCTTGGAAGGCTCAGAGCGCCCCCATTCTTACCATGACATCATGGTCATTCTTGGAGGCAGACTGGGCAGCAGTGGCACGTGTGGCATGTTGGAGAGGCCCTTGGGGGGTCAACATTTTTCTTTTGGATGCCTCATCTACCCTAAAAGGAGCTAGCGCCTCCCTTGAAGGGGATTTCACCTTTATTACAGCTCAATTAGGGTTTTAGTTTGACATTTTAATGTAAAAACAATATGATTTTAGTTTAAAGCCTTGTCGGCTAATTTTTATGACCTAAAATTAATTAAAGGTCATTGATACAATATATATTGAGGAGTTTTATCCTCATTTTGACACAACACACAACTCACTCTCCTAGTGAGATCTGATTTTTGTGCCCTACTTGGGTATTTCTTCTCTTTAAGTGAGGCACACTTGTTGAAGGAAGGATTTTCTTGGCATTTTTTGCATTTCTCTTGAAGGAAGGTTTACAACTAGGGTTTGCAATGCTATTTGATCATGATATGTAAGTGTTTTTTTCTGCAAAACTTCTTAATTGAATGGTTGTAGTCTTATATTCTTGCATTTATTATAAACTTTGTTGATTTTAAAACCCTAGGGGAAAAACACACAAGTAGGTCGTTGTCTCATGTCCCCTAAAAGAGAAATTCTCAGCCATTGAAGAAGGAAGGAAGAGCCTAGCCATTTCTACACTCTTGTTACTTCTTCCCCTGTGCTAGCCATACCCTTTAAAAGTCAAGAAGGAGGAGACATCCCAGGCCTAGGTTATATACACCTAGGGCCGTCCTGCTTCTAGGGTTTGGTGATAGGGCCTTGCCTTAGCAACACTCTCCCTCACCTCACTCTCATGTCTTGATTTATTTGTTATGCTAGCTGTTTTTCCAAGATAAATGCAAGGAAGGAGGAAAGAGCACGAGGCCTTGCTTAAGAAACACTGGAGTGAGCCTCTTTCCCCTAGGGTTTTGTTTCTGGGGCCCTGCCATTGCAGCACTTCAGAACCCTTCCCTCTAGTCCTTAGCCTTTTCCCTTCAACCTTTCATCTTCCCTTGATTTGACTTCATTTACCCTTAGGCACTGATCTTAGGTCTCTAACGTTGAAGTGATAGTGTTCAAACAAACTATTAAAACTCTTATAATTTGAAACCCTAACTAACTACTAACCCTAATAAGGCTGACGTCATCCTTGGTTATTCCATCTTGACGCAACATTTTCTCTTTATAAGAAATTAGATGGTGTTTTGAAGCATTTATTGAGTAAGGGATTGATTGGATACACTGTTTTCTACATCATCTCGATATTTATTGATGAATTGATATTGTTCCATTGCTATATTAATAAACATTGATCTCGTCAATATCTATTGTCATAATTGCTAATATATTGATATCAGATAGTTATATGAAGTACTAACCCATTGAATCATAGCCTACATGTATTGTTTTGCTGTTGCTTTGTTCCGGGCAGGTGTTCTCATTTGGGCCTACACTTCATTATTGGTTGTTTAGCCAGACTATCTTCTCTTGGTGGTAACCTGTGAAGAGGGAATTTTACTTTGACCTTTATACCTTAACCTCTTCAAAACCCCAGGTTACCAGGGATGTCTCCCCTGGGCCTAACCTCCCTAAAGAAAGAACCTCCCCATTCTGGTGACATTGGGTGGGGTAGGTTCCTGTTACACCAGTTTGGCCTCTATCTTCTAGCCTTTGACCTAGCTACAAACTGTGCGATAACAGTGTTAATATTACATTCATAGGAAGCACCAACTTCCAAGATTCTCTAGCACCAACTGGAAGGAGGAACCAACCCCCTGATTTATAGGCACCAACCTAAAGGAAGCTCCAACTCCCTGATTTTCCAGTACCGACTAGAAGGAGACATCAAAATGGGAAAATCCAGTGAGAATAACATCCATTCACAACAACATCCACTAACGACAACATCCACTCATGGCAACATCACAACTTCATAGCAAATCATATGGCAACATCACAAGTTCATAGTAGATCATACGGTAGCATCACAACCTCACAAAATCATCATGGAAACATCACAAATTCATAACAGAGCATATGGCATCATTACAACTTCACAACAATGCATACGACAACCTCACAACCTTACGACAACCTCACAACCTTATAGCATACCTTGCGAATAAGAAGGACCTTAAGAGAATACCTTAGACTTCTCTTGCACACCAGAAACACACCCCAACACTTTCAATGCACCTCAAACTTGATCTCTTTTTTGGTTACACCAAAAGTTCAAAATTACATCATGTATTTATAGTAATTATGTCCCCAAAAATTAGTTGATCCGACCTCAATTTTCTGGTTGGGTTGTCGAACTGAAAAACTCATATCTCTTCATTTATAGGGAGTTAGAGGGACTTCCATATACCATTGGAAAGGTATCAGAATAATATTTCCAACCATGTAACTTGTGCTTTAATTTGAGTTATCTATGTAGGGTAAACATTTCCTCAAATATAGGGTATCCAAATTAACCAAAAATTAATACTTTCAATGATCTCCATCTTGCAATCTTTATCTTGGACATCTGTAGGATTGCGATATTTATATTGGACATCTTGTGGGATCCATTTGTGTACAACTCAAAGTGGGAATGTGGAAACAAAAACATGTTTTCTCATCCCGTGAGGGCCATGCTTAAAATCTATGCCATAAGGGGACCACTTTGGAGTTATATACACTTATGTCAAGGCTCCTTCAAGGCACTTCAAGTCTCCTTCAAGTGGACACATCATTACTACTTCATGGGATTCTTCAATTTACTTTCAAATTGACTTGTCTTCATGGAATTTTCAATGTTTCATGGAAACCTGCACATGACACCTAGCTAAAGAAAGTACAAACAAAGCTTATCAAGGAAAGGATGAGAGATTAAATATGGAGGAATGAGAAAATATATTCACACTACTCCAATGAGATAATCAATCTTCAATGAATGAGTGAGTGATATACACTCATATAGTAAATAAAATTCCATAATTAAGAAAATCAAACTAACAATGAGATTTTCCTTAGGAATGCATGCATAATAGTGATGGTAAAAAATAGAAAGTCTAAAATAGAACTAGCTCTAGTTAACTACCATTGAACTAGTGAGTCGAAAAGAGAAATATTTCCAACACCACCCATGAACATCACTATGGAGTAATAAAAAATGTGTCCTGACAACGAGGCCATATTAGGTACTCATGTACAATGCAACTAATGAACAATGAATAAAAAGTGAGGAAAGAGGGAAAACCACGTGGG
>SNQJ01S0121831.1:10304-26970 GCA_010110895.2 Picea sitchensis | reverse complement strand
TTGCCTAAGAAAAGGGGTTTCAGATTCGGGTAGAAGGTTAAAAGTAGCTTAGGAAGGGTCATGATCTGCATGCAAGTTTAGAGCCCTAGCTTGCTAGTCCGTAGGGTAGAATACCCCACAACACCATGCCATGTCAGCTGTATGACCAACTGCCACATGTCACCTCTAGATGATGCCACATCAACACTTTTTGTTCCTGCCACATCAACACCTATTGTTCCTACCATGTCAGTTATATGGTCGTACAGTCTGTACAGTTAGCTACCATGTGGCACTATACGAACTGTATGGACTGTACAATCATCATTTTGTTTGCATGTTTGGCCAAATGAACAGACCACAATATATGGAGCATATGCCATCCGTTTGAGCTTGTTCAAGTTACGTTGGGTTCGTATCGACGAGGCCTACGCACATGTCCATTTTGAAGAGATTTTGAGCACTTTTATTCTTAGGCCTTTTTGAGCCCTATCACACTCCTGGATCCAATTCTGGATCACACCTCCCCACTAAATACCTTTTGGTCCTCCAAAAGGTTACAAAATGAACCTTACATATTACATACTCATAAGGACAAAAACAAAAACACTATGTTGTTCAAAATGATGTTATAACAGGTCATGATTTCAACATGTGTGATTACTTTAATGGAAGAAAAATACAATAAAGTTGTGACATCCACTTCTGGAAAAACCAAGTGGCTAGTTTCTTTCCTTCATGGTGTTCCTCTTGCTTCTTTGGTAATGCCTCTTCCTTCATGATTACACACACAATCCTTTTGTCCCTCTTTGGATGAAGCTCTGGATTAAGCTTCCAACAATTAGCCTTTTGATGTCCACCCTTGTTGCAATAAGTGCAGTGAGTTTTTGGCATCCAAACCTGTTTTCCCTTTTCTTTCGTCTATTGTGGAGTTGAGTTTTTATGTCGTGTTTCCTTCCTGGTCGACATAAAATTCCTATACAAAGACTGCCTCTTCCAACACTTGGAAACACAATGCTTGGGTGAATGACAAAAAGTACATGGATACATATCCACAAGTTTCAGATTACATGATTATGTTTTTTATAATCAAAAAGAGAATTGGTAAAAGCATGACCATTATACCTTCCTTGTTGATCTTCACTTTTCTTTGGATATGAATTGCATTCACTACCACAATCAAGGAGTGATATGCCATCACCTTTCGTGAAGTGTTTCTGCAACGACTTAAGCTGGCCACTTGAAGCATTACTTGCTTCCAAAGTTTTGGAGAATGTTCCAATCTCCTCTTCGCCATATCCCAATCCTAAATAACGAGGTATTTACACAACCTCAATGGGATTAAATATACCTTGGCCCTCAATTCCAAGACCCTTTCCTTCATAACCCATCTTGGCTAGCAATCTCAAACCTATACCTCTTGTATGTTTTTCAAATTCACCAAAACCATCTTGATGGGAACCAGAAGAATTTGATGAATGACCTTCACTTCATACCTCAAAGATGTTTTCTAAAGCAAATGTAGAAGGCACTTCCTTCAATCCTTCTTTGACTTTGTTGTTCTTTGAATATTTTACTTGAGCTGATCTCTTTCGTTCCAAGTAGTCTTCATACAACACTTTCACCATCTCAGACATGGCAAGGAGAGTTTTTCACATATCCTTCTCATCTTGTGAAAGTCCTCCTGTAGATGCCATCTTCTCCCTTGATACGATCTCTTCCCTGCTAAACATGCAAACTCAATTCCAAACGTCAACTAGCTCTGATACCACTTGATCCAAAAAGATCTTTTAAATGACAATGGTTGAGTTATTATGCATGTGTTTATTAACCAATTAGGAATATAATGAAAGAGGAAGCAATGATGAGAAAACATAACAACCATATAAACATATACAGATCTAAAATAGAGCATAAACAACAACAAACCATAAACACCAATGTGATAATAGAGTTCGACAATCTTGCCTACGTCTTCGGGCCTTTGTCTCAGTGGGTGAGGCTTTCTTATTTATGTTAAAATCTTTATAAGTACATCACAACAGTACCAAAAGGTTACAAAACTGATCTAGTCTTGTTCTACTAGATCTCTAGAACCCAACAAAAGAAACAACATTGAAATCATATGATCAAAGCTCCCAGAAATGGCCCGCAAAGGTGCTCTCCTCAATAGCTTCACTGGTAAAAAATGGCTTTGGCTCAACAATTCGGAAACATAAACATGTTATGAACCTCCTCTTGGCTCCAAGAATCTATGGTTTATATACATATGAAGTTGGTAACCATATCCCAACTTCCCCCCAAGATCTAGCCTAAAAAAGGGCCCAATATCCCCCAATATTGGCCAAAAATCTCCAAAAATGATGAATAATATAAACAAAATCACTATTATAATGTATAAACCCACTACATATCAATTAAATAGGGCGCAACCCCTTTTTAGTTGGCCCCTGGTCGTATTAGGTGCATCCATGTGGCCAGGCGCTAACATGCCTATGTGCTGACCCCTAACTGCTCTGCTCCTGGTTACATTACAGAGTCATGTTGTCATGTCCTAGCCCTATGCGCACCCTCCTATTTGATAGAACCTTGATGGTTAAGCCACCGGTCAGTGGGATAGCCCAGTCAACCGGGGCTAATCCTTATCCATCTGCACTAAACTCTAGGTAGTATGGGATATGGCTTCAAAACCATGGGCTAGCTCCAACATATCCGACCGTTACAAACACCTGCGCCAAGCATCAAGGTAGGGTCATATGGTGGTGGTAGCACGACCGAGGGATAGATCCACATCTCTGTGCCCACATACAATACATATCCATTGCATCATGGTATGGTTATATGGAAAGGTCGTGTGTGTCGAGGGCTGGGGCTAGGCCCCAACCCTTTTCCGCCCGAACCACCTCTTGTTCAAACTTAAATATAAGTCAAGAAAATATAGGTTAAGACCCATAAGGTAGGTAGGCTGGTAGCCTGACCTACACATATATCTCAGTGCTCAAATAGGTCACGGGTTCGAAACTGGTGAACCCAACAAATTTTTTCCAAATATGCTATCCAATGCAGGGGTGCCACGTGACAGCCCAGGACTGGGCCACGTGGCACCATGTTATTCGCCCACACAAAGGACACTTGTCAGGTGTCGATTGGACCACGTCTGCCACCTGCCCAGTCAGCACACTTTCCCAGTCACTATCTTCCACGTGACGTATGTGCGTCATACGAGCATGCCATGTGTCACCCTTGCAGTGGTGACACGTGTCACTCCTGGATTGGTCCACTTGTACCTTCCACATCATCATCCAACTGTACCCCTGCCACGTCAGTTGTATGGCCAACTACCACATGTCATCTTCATATGCTGCCACATCAGTGCCTACTGTGCCTACCACGTCAGTTGTACGGTCTGTACAGTGAGATGCCACGTGGCACTGTACGGACTATACAATGATCAATTTTTTTGCAGGTTTTGCCAAATGAAAAGACCACGATATCTATAGCATACAACCTTTGCTTGAGCCCGTTCAAGTTGCACTGGGTTTGTATCGACGAGGCCCACACACACGTTCATTTTGAAGATATTTTGGGCACTTTATTTTTTAGGCCTTTCTGAGCCCTATCACACTCCTGGATCCAATTCTGGATCAATATACCACAAATATTCAAGGTGTTTTATGTGGATCTAATGATTTCCTCTTTTCAGAAGGAATATGGGCCCATGCATGAGATCCAAATATGCAGAAGTGTGTGACATCTAGTTTTTCACCCATCCAAGCCTCAAAAGGTGTCATGTTCTCAACAAATCTATGAGGAGATCTGTTATGTATGTAATCATCACAGTTAAGTGCCTCAACCCAAATATTGGAAGGAAGATAACTGACATGCAACATGCAACTGGTCATCTCCTTAAGAGATATCCTCTTCCTTTCAACAACTCCATTTTTTTTTGGAGTGTATGGAATTGTATGTTGCAACTAGATACCAACCTCACGACAAAGATTCTGAACATATTTGTTGATATACTACCCGCCATTGTTTGTAATCATCAATAAATGTGAGGACATACCTTGCTTTGTTGATGGAAAAATGTGGAATGGATCTATAAGATCGTTGTGAAAAATATCCAAGGAAGAGGAGGCTCGGAGGCTCTCCTTTCCTTCCCCTTTTCAAACTTCTCTTTAGGATGCTTACCAAGAATGCATTCTTCACAAACCCCTTTAGAAAAGTGAATGTCTGGCGAGCCTTTGACCATTCCTTGCTTGGAAAGTCATTGCATGGACCTAAAGTTTAAATGACCAAACATATCATTCCATACTCTACTACTATCATCAACATGAATTAGTAGTAAAGAGTATTCGTGGTCAACAAACTTATTGAATTTATACAACCTTGATTTGTGATCTACCTCACCAATTGCAATAATGGAATTGTCATGCATGTCAAGTACAAAAACTAAATTTGATGTAAATTCAACATTTTTACCTGTCTGAGTGATTTGATAAACTGATAGGATATTTATAGAAATCTTTGGAACATGTAAAACATTCTCAAAATTTCCATTAGGGATTTCCACTCTTCCCTCTCCTACTACTGCTACTGGAGTATTTATCCAAGATCTTTTCGCCGGGTGACTTATTAAAAAATTGCATAAAATGAGCATAAACAAAAGTACACCATAAAGAAGGAAAAACTCAAAAGGAAAGAGACATAATCACATAATATGAACAAAAATAACTTGATAACGGAGTTCCTCCCTGGTGGACTACGTCTCCGGGTCCTGCTCTCAAATGGGTAGGTCTTTTTATTAACTCCACAAAAGAATTGGGCAAAATACATAAGTATACCTCATTCTAGAGTTAAGATACAAAATATTTTCTCAGATCAGAAAACTAACACCACCATTGCATTAATGGCGTCGTTTTACCTAAAAATGTCTGTCTCCACGCCTCGATCTGAGTCAGACAAGTTTTGGCCCAAGAGGCACCCCTGCCTTGGTTTGCATGCCACTGCTCCTACAATAAATGCCTGAACAGATCTCGAAATCCATGCAAAATATTCAAAATTGTGCCCAAATCTATATTGTACAGATGCGCCTTGGTATCACACGCCTCTCTCATGCTCTGTTGTCCCGAAACACTGAACCAGATGGTCCTTCTTATACCAATTGGTGGCAGTTATGTCATAAGTGAGTTGGTTGGCATGGTGGTTAGCAGATCTAATTTTAGGGCGTGGTTAGGTGGAGGTCCCGGGGTCGAATCCCATGGGACTCCCCTTTTGGCAAGTGGTTACAACAATGTTGGCGTGCCTTTCCAAATCTGGCAAGCAACCACTCAAATGGCAGAGAAATGGCAGGTGCGCCATATATGGTGGAATCGTTATACTATTTCTAGCGTATAGTTTAGTGGGTTGTTACATCTGGCGGAAACGTTGAATATAGTGGAACTATTGCCATATTTGGCAGAGTTCTGTTTTTATATTTGTTTTAATTATTCGACCATTGATCCTCCTTGTGCATTTCAGGGGTGCCACGTGGTGCCTTGTTATTGGGCCACATGGCATCTACTGATTTATCCACTGTGTATGTTGAAGTCACCTAGGGACACGTGGCACCTTCTGGGTGGTGCCATGTGGCATCACCTAGGGGTGCCACGTGGCACTTTTTTACTCGTCCACATGGTGCCCTAAAATGTCCAAATCTGAGTGACACGTGGCAACCTCCGATGCTACCACGTGGCATGCTGACATCATGTTGATGTCATCATGACATGTGTCACCCTCTTCTCTTTCCAAGTAGGTTGTATGAATGCTGACGTCATCCATACTAATGCTGACATCAACAGTATGGATGCTGATTCATCCCTGCTAACTGGGCTAAGTTGACCAAAAATTTGACTGCTTATATCTTTCGTTCCTTAACTCCGTTTGACGAGCCGTTTGTGCTGTTAGAAATCTTGCGACACACTCTTGGTGATCATGCCCTTTTAACTGAGATTTGGGAAATTTTAATTTTTTCCCTTTTGTTGTCTGTTGCAACCATTTTGAGCATCCTGAGTTGCTTCTGTGAATTCATAGTTGTTCTTAACCTTCTCTGGATCCTTTTTGGATCAAGTATCATCCCCCATGAGAATAGGGGGTCTTGAGCATGAACTCAAAGAAGTAAAAAATTTCTATTTGGCTGCCATATGATGTGATGCACTAGAATCTATAATCCATGAATCAGATGAGGAATTAGTTTCTACAAGATCATGATGATTACCTTTCTTAGGAGCATGATCTTCTTCCTCATTATTCTTGGCTCCTTAAGGAATGAAATTTCCAAGGTTGTTCTACTGAAGTACCTATGCCACAAGATTGATTTGCTTCTTCATGCATGTGGATTCTTCATGATTTGGTTTATTACAATAACTACACTACTTTCCCATATTCTTCTTTCCTTTGGAATTTGAAGAGTTCTTGGAACTTGAAAAATACTTGAAGGGTTTGGAATATCCCTCCTTTTGTTTATGTTTCTCCTTTCCTTTTTGTTTGGATTTCAGATTAGATGACCTTTTTCCATCTTGCATGGTGAGTGCATGTGCTTTGGGTTCCTTAATTAGACACATCTTGTGAGTTTCGTCTTCTCATGTGTGAGAGAATCAATGAAATGTTCCATGGTAGGCATATTCCACTTTGATCCCAAGAGATATCTGTCAGAATGGAAAGTGGAGACATTGACAACATATTATGGTCCCAGCTTACCCAAGATTGTTAGAATAAGTTGGTCCACTTGTTTAGACTTATCAATACCACAAGATGCCAAGCTCAATATCAAATATTTAAACTTGGTAAATAAATCTTGTATATTATTAAAACTTTTAGGATCCAAGGAATTCAACTCTACCTCAAGAATATCACCTCTCATCTCATCTTTCTTTCCAAAGAGACTTTCCAAGGTGGTCTAGATCTCGTTTCGAGTCTTGCATGCACCAACATGAAACCATAAATCAATTGAAAATAATTCAAGAAGAAGTCTTGTGGCCTCATCATTACGGTTCTCCCATCTAGTCTTCTCAATCACTACTATAGGTTTTTTTTTTTTTCATCATCATCAAATTGTACAATCCTTTCCTTTTGAGTTGGAATTCAGCCTTCAGATTCCATTCAAAACAATTGTACAGTGTGAGAATTATCACCAAATTTGACTGAAGAATTGGTGGCGTATCTATCCCTCTTACTGGTTTTGAAAAACCCTAAAACATTACTTTCAATTTGCAAGTGAAAAATTGAGAAATCGCTGCAAAAAGGGTAAATTTTCAAGGGTGTCACACCCTACTCAAGGATACAGTGAGACATTGGCCTAAGTGTCGTACTCTAGCAGTTTGGTAGGTGCAACACTGAGGAAAATTGAGAAGGGAGGGTGTGACACTTCACAAAGATTTTAATTTCATAAGTGTGCCTGCAAGTGTCATGCCTTTCGATAGGGAGAGGGTGCAACACTGCTCAAATACACGGATTACACTTGCCAAAACTTTGATTTCCCTCTTCTCTTGCATGTATGGTTTTCTCCAAGCAGTTCAGATTTGACACCATGTCAATGTTTCATGGAAACTTGCAAAGGAGACCTAGCTAAAGTAAGTACAAACAAAGCTTATAAAGGAAAGGATGAGAGATTCAATATGGAAGAATGAGAAAATATATTCAAAATACTCCAATGAGCTAATTAATCTTCAATGAATGAGTGAGTGATATACACTCATATAGTAAAGAACGTTCCATAATTAATAAAAACAAACTAACAATGAGCTTTTCCTTAGGAATGAATGCATAATAATGATGGTAAAAAATAGAAAGTCTAAATAGAACTAGCTCCATTTAACTACCACTGAACTAGTGAGTCAAAAATAAAAACATTTCCAATAGGATTGACTATTGCATGTTGACTTCTCAAATCTTCGTAAACATGTCTTCAATGCTTCTTCTCTTGGATTCATGGCTTCAAGGCTTCTTTACTTGTCTTTATGGCTTCAAGGCTTCTTCACTTGGCTTCATGGCTTCAATATTCAATCAATCCCAAGGCTTCTTTACTTGGCTTCATGGATTCAAGGCTTCTTCACTTGGATTCAAGGCATCTTCACTTGGCTTCATGGATTCAATACTCAAACAATCTCCCTTTTTCACTGTCACATCATCATCATCACAGTCACATCCTTACGATTACTACCACATCATCATCATCACCACCACTTTGACATCAATGACAACATTTTCTCAACAAAATGTTCATAATTATGGCATTTTGAGAGGTGCATTGATGCTCATTTTCGTGAACTTTTGTAGTCACAAAGAAGAGTGCAGTTTTGTTACATTGAATGGATTCTTCATGTATTCGAATGAATATTTGAACTTCTTTGGCTTCTTTATAGTCAATGGGAATGTCACGCAAAAAGAAATAAAGTTGCCAGCTAAGATTTTTAAAAGGCCCAAACTTCCTCTCATGATGACCCTGAATCTAAGAAACAACAAAAAACCCACCACATGATAGATCACACAACACTACTAGAGAACTAAGGATCTACATATTTATGAATTCGAATAAACCAGAAGGAATAGAGCCAAACAAAACTGAAAAACCATGCCCTCGGAATAAAGTATCCATAACACCAAAACATGATAACTCACTAAAACTATAACCCAAAATGCTAGGATGGAAGATGAAAATGCATATTGATGATGCAATAACACCAAAAACCCAAACACGTAGGGAATATCCAAGGGCCATAATAGATGAATGTCCATGCACAAAGCATGCCCCGAAGCTAGAATTGTTAAACATAAATTCTAAAATACCATCCAGAGGCTGATTGAAACTCTTACCAAGAAATTTTTCGAAGGATTGGTCTTTCTCCAGAGAGTGGTTCTCACTTTCCATTATCCCACCTTGCCTTTGATAAACCTTTCCAGGTGGTTCTAGAGACAAGCTTGTAATTAGTTCAAGCATGCGAGAGGGGGGTGGGCTAGTCATTTCAAATTTATGTTCCTCGATTGAAGTCGGGTGTCTTTAGTAATGTGGCATATGGTGATTTTCCATGATGTTATGTGCTTTCATACATGTGACCTATGGAAGTTAAGGCATGGCCTTATAGCTCCAACCCCAAATTTTCCTTGACACCCCCATTTTAAGAGTGGTGACCTCATTGGCAAGAAAGTTAGCTTGATAGTTGTGCTCTTTTAAAATCTGAAATATTGAGATTTTTGCAGATTGCAAACCTCCTTTTGAGAATGACTCGGGATAGATACAACCTTGTTATTGAATGTGGTTGATTTTGATAGCATTAATTTAACGATTTTACTTAAGTCACCTATGATTATCAACTTCCTTGATCTAAATTCATTTGTTAGAAATAGACCTTGAAAAAAAGCATATGACCCAACTTAATTATTTATGAAATTTCCTAAACCCTAATGTAAGATGTTTCTAGTTTTTCTTTGAAATATAAGATGATCCCTTGCACTTACAACCACTTTATTTTTTAATTTAAGAAATATTGAAAAAAGGAATTTGCATATTTCCTATTTAATAATATTTCTTAAATATGAGATATCTGAAAAACATGGGTTTCCTTTTCAAAGAAGAGCACTTATTGATAATATTTTTGGGGAATTTTGAATATTTGTAATACTAATAATGAAAAAAATAAATATATCATCATGTATTTATAATAATATTAATGAAAAAAACAATAATAATATTAATGGAAAAACCAAATATATTATAATAAGTATTGTATTTTAAAAAACAATATTATTTTCAATCAAAAAATTAAATTATAGAATCTCAAATCATTATTACAATAAAGGTAAAGACTTTGTGTTACGATAATCAATTAATTAATGTAAATACTTTTTAATAAATGCATTACACATACTTTGTCTCGACCAACAATGACCAAACATTGTGGAAATAAATGTGCGTTATACTCTAACCTACCATTAACAATTTAATATATTTAATCCTACACACGTCACGTATAAGAGGAAGCCTCTGAATAGCTGAACAACAGCTTACAAATGGTATCAGAGCCATGGATGCCATTTCAAGCTGGGCATTATATCAGACCTTCGATCTGATAAAAGCTATTCGCTCTATTTTTTAGTGTGTAATTTATATTTTGTGTAAGAATCCAAAGCCGTATCAAGAGTCTCGGGTCCTTTAAAGGCAGGATTTCCACTCTTGCGACTCATTATTGAAGCCATATCAGAAGTCTTGGGCTCTTGAAAGACAGAGTTTCCACTTCTACGACTTCCTTACAGAATTACTAGTTTCTGCCTGAGCAGTCGGCCAGGAGCCTGTCTAATCTTCTTTAGGTAAGACACAAGACTAAATGCCCTGCTTTTCTATGCAGTCATAGTAATCTCTACTATCATGGATTCTTCAATCTGTTATCGATCTGTAAATAATACTGTAGATAGTACTGTATCTACTTCAGAACCTCAGTTTTGTTTTATGATTCACTACATGCCGACCATAGAAACCCTTGATCCTAGGTTACAAGATATTTATAAAGGCATGAGACCTCTTGGTACACCTAGATATGGGCTGGGATACATTGAACAATGTGACCAAGTGATTCCTGACTGTAGATTTTCAAATCCCCTACCAAATGATATGCAAAGACCGTCTGTGGATGAAATACACAAATTTCATTCTGTCATGAAAGGGTGTCAAAAGGGATCCATTGAAGAAACCTGGATCAAAAGAATGTTAAACTGGGATTTGTTTACAAATCCTGAAACTAATGAATTTAACTCAGCCGTGTCGGGTAAAGAAAAATTGAAATTATCCCAAGAATGGCAAAAATATATATCTGACAAAAATTTATGGATTTCTTTCTTTGAATGAAAGAAACTAAGTGAAAAGACTGCAGTCCAGATGATGGGAGAAAGTTCTAAAAATGCTCCCAAACATAAACGGAAAAGTATTGAAGGTCAAACTGTAGAATCAAATTCTACTTTTCCTCCCTTCAAGGGTATAATCCTTGAAGACAATAATAGACAAGTTAAAGAAGTCCCTTTGTTTCTTTCTGAAGAAGCCATCCAACTTTATGGTATTGATAAAAGGGTCCAGACTGTATCAGAACAAATTAACTGGACTAATACTGCTTTAAGGGGTATGGCTACCCATACTTTTGTGACCAACGACTATGCCAGAAAAGGACAGATTATAGACCTACAAGTGTCTACAAATACTATTGTTCATTCTGTTAATCAAATCCAAGAAAAGGTCACAAATGTTAAGGATAAGATGGAATCTGCTCTATGTGAGATTTCATGTAAATCTAGAGAGTCCTTAAGAAACCATGAAGAACTTATGGAAGGTTTGGGACAAGATTTCTCTAAAATGGGAAAGACATTGCCAAAAATTAGACAGAAGGATAGTATTCCTGATAAACCTATCCCTGATCCATTCATCCTTCCAAATCTCTCTATTTCAATTGTGTCTCCTGTATATAAGCCAACTGAGACAATAATCCAAAAGAAATTCCCGCACCATTTCCCTCAAGAAGAATATATACCAGAGTCATCCTCAAAACCAAAATTATCTTTGAAGACCATCTTTCTTTGGTATCCATCCAACAACCTACATATGAGAATCTTCCACATCATACTAGCAGACCTTCAGCTCCAGATCTAATAGGAAAGGGAAAGTTACCTGAAACTTAGACATTTTCTAAAGACTGGTTCCAGGAATGGAACATTGACAGTTTGTCTGTTGCCCAAATCAGACAGATGATAGACATAATGTATGTTTCTTATAAAATTATGTGCATGAAAGGAAAGACAAAAATAGAAGCATGCAAGTCTATTATACAGTGTTTTACGGGTACTCTGAGCAAATGGTGGGAAGTCAATTCTTCTCCTATTATGATTGCCAAAATGGAAGCTGAAGTTCTTAGAGATGAACAAGGGGATATTGTATATCATACTGATGGGACTCCCCATAATAACATGATAGGTGCTCTAACCACTGCAATACTTGAGCACTGGTGTGGAACTAAATCAGAACTGACATAAAAGCATGAGCTAATCCTGATGAACATGAAGTGCAGAAAAATGTCTGAATATGAAGAGTTCCATAAAGATTGGACTCAAAGAATCTTTGAAGTTTAGGATAGCCAAAATCTTATTTGGAAACAAGTATACTTGGCAGCCATACCAAGTAAATTTTTAGAATATTTGAAAATGCAAGAAGTGTTTAAACTCCCCTATGAGATGTATACATGGGGAGAAATCTATTCTCTTATCACCAAAGCCCTGATTGGACTCTGTGTAAATATGAAGGTCCAGAATTCTGTATCTAAATTGTCCTATTTACCTGACCAAAAATCTATCTGTGAAAAATATGGCCTTTATATTACAGATCCAGTAAGAAAGAAAAGGAAGAAGAGAAGAGAATTTAAAGATAATAAAAGAGAAAGAAATAAATATAGATACAAGTCCAAAACTCACTATTATGAGCCTGAGGATATAAAACTGAAAACTCATTCCTATCAGGCTAAGAAACAAATACAATGCTGGATATGTGGGAAGCCTAGACATATTGCTCATAACTGTCCAGAGAATGTAGCCTCCAGAAAATCAAAAGGAAAGTTTTCTGAACAGAAAGCTAAAGAGGCGCAAGAAAAGAAACAATTAGCTTTGAGGATGCATTGTAACAGATGTGGGGCTAATGACCATGAAACCAACCAGTGTCCATATCATCCTTTTCCTAAACGATAAGAAGTACATCTTATCCATGAAGGATGTTGCTCAAATTCTGATAGTACTTCTGAGTTTAATTATAGCTCAGAGGAAGAAATATTAATAAATCAAAACTGCAATTGTAAAAATCCAAATTTCTGCTCCTGTCAAAGTAGTACATGCAGTTCTGAATCTGAAACAAAACTAGAAACAAGACAAAAGATAAAAGTCTGTATGATCAATAATACTGGAGATCAAGAAGCACAAATGTTGGAACAAATCAAAGCTTTTCCAGAAGGGGAAATGAACAATTCACTTCTTGAAACTTTTGTAAAAACTGTCAAATCTGAACAAAGAGCTAAAAATGTTGAAACACCTAAAAGAGAACCTTTGTTCATAGATGCCTCTTTTGATAAAAATACCAAATTTTTTATCAAATTCAACAGAGAAGTCAAATTGCAGAACACTTTCGTAACAGACCTAGCCAAAGAAATGCTTATCTTGAAAAAAGAAGTTAGTAATTTAAAAGGAAAAATCAAGAAAATGGAAGAAGAAGCTGAATTCAGCTTCAAAATAGATTCTTGGGCTAGGCAAGAGATCAGAGAAATAAGAGAAAGATTGGATTCAATACCTCCTCCTTTAGAGGATGCTCCTTTTGAGAATCCAAACACAGCAGCCCATTTGCAAGGGTAAACAGCTATGAAAATCATGCCTATTCGATTCCAGAAATATCAGGTAAGAATCAAGTTAGAAATCAATGGTGAAAGTTTTCAAATGAATGCACCATTAGATACTGGTTCAGACATGAATCTAGTGCATAAGGACTTGATTTCTGCTAAATACTTGCTTCCCAACAATTATTCTGCAATAGGACTGGGAAATATAAATACTGATATGAATTTTGAAATCCCTAAAGGTATTCTACTCTTTGATGAATATGCTTTAGGTATGAAATATCTGTTGACAGATTTACTAGTAGATTGTATTATGGGAACACCTTTTCTTTCTGCCGTAGAACCACATGGTTCCTATCAAAGTCCTACAGGTAAACCAAGATATTTTATTACTTTGCCAAGCATAAATGGATATCCTCCCAAGAGAAAAGAATTACCTTTTATTTCCGAGTCACATGCTCAAATTTCTTATTGTTCCAAGGGCATGGTTATTATAAATACTTGGGATGATTACAGAAATGCTCCATCTACTGAGTATTTGGATGATAATACAGACTGGGAGACATATAAAGACAATTGGGTTCCCCAGTGGCAGTTAAGATGTTAAGAAGGTATTGAGTTTGGACTTCCAGGGTTTTCCAGAAATACTAGCATCCATGTAATCCCTCCACAACATGTGATTGGACAGATGCATCAAGCATCTACTATTGCATCCCGTCAAAAGCTAGTAGAAATGGGAGATCTTACCATAATCAGGTCTGCTAACAGAAATTGGTTCTGCCAACAAACTCAAACATGGCAACAAAATCCAGCCTGGAATTTCTTCCAGATTAACAGAATGAGAACTCTACAATCATGGCCAAATCAAAATCCACATGAACGATTATTTGAAATAAATTATTTCCAATATAAAGCTATGTGGTATAATGTTTGCCTATGGACAGATAGGTACAGGTATTATTATTGTATGATTAAATTCTCTGTGCCTTTTGTTACATTTCCTGAACCAGATTGGCTGTCAGATTGGTGGAAGAAATTTGGTTTAAATCTAAGTGCCATACATCCTGATGTAATTGAAACTGCACATATGTTTTTATTTCCACAAAGAAGACTTCCAGGAAATGTTCACAATCTTGAACAATTTTCTGAAGATGAATATAAAATTTTCTTCACTAGAGAAAGACATCCTTGGGTGATCAGAACCAGATATGTGTTACAACAAGACAAAGAAAGTGACAAAGATCCTAAAATGTACAGAGAAGTATACACTCAGCATTGGGACCCAAATCACTTGTCATTTCCATGATCATCTAATGGAATAAGAAGCAAAAGTCTTATTGCCCGACAAATGGTGGAAATCGGTTTCTGTGGGTTGACGTAGCCAACCTCCACAGTGTAATCATGGATATTCTTGTCTAAATGACTGCCAATGGTGCCAATGCGGGTTTAGTGGGTTGTTGTAACCAACATCCATACTGTAATAATTTGTCCTTTTGAAATAATGAGCATCTTGGAAACTTGGAGCACTTCTCCAACTTTTGGCGTGGTTTGACCCACATTTCCAAGATACTCTCCTTTATGTCACACTTTTTCTGTACTCTGATCGGGAAATCTTGCATGACTACCCCATCATATTTACTGTTATATCTACTTTTACTTAGTGGAGAATAAAGGTTTTGATTTGGTCGGAGGATCCTGCATGATCTCTACCGCCAAATCCACAAAGCAGATTTAGTAATAGATATGTAGGGCCCAAAGTCATGTCTAGTCTCATCATCTAAATGATTCCTTTCGCCTCAAATTTGGATATAAGAAGGCAAGGAGTTCATGAGGAGAAGGCAGAGTGTGTTAGTCGGTCTGAGTCTTCTAAGCTCCCTCCTGTCAGAGCTTTGAGTCATTCTCTTTGAGTCTGTAAGTAAGTGTTGTGTGAGCGAATATGAGCATCTTGCTCCATTGTAATACCCTGGCATATTTTTCTCTGTGATTAATATAAAAAGACTTCCGCAATTCTGTGTAATGATCTCTGATTATTGTCTTTGCATTATGCGCATGCTATGAGTCTCGGTTCTATTTTCCTATTATTGCACTCAGTGTTCCTTGAATGACTCTGTGTCGAAGTTCTCTCATCCGAAGATAAATTTCTTGGAAGGTGGCTGTGAGGTTCTCTTAGGTCCTGAATATCTCTGGTAGTAAGTCTCGCTAGGCAAGGAGGCCGCTAAGGGCAGTGGTAGGTGTTGGGCTGTCTGACGGTTCATTAGCAGTCATCTGAAGGTTCACATAAGGCCGCAAAATCTTGATGGAATTCAAGTGGTGGGGTTCGCTAGGAGAATCGAGGTGGCTATAAGCCGGATTAGTTCTACTGAGAGTTGCAAGAAGCAGAAGGCCAGATAGCAGAAGGAAGCAAGCACATGAGACAAAACAATCTTCAAGCTTCATTCTCCGATGGAGGAAGCCTCTGAATAACTGAACAACAGCTTACAAATGGTATACATTTCAAAAATTTAAACATATAATAACATAAATATAAAAGGGACAAATGGAAACATATCAGATCTTACACCAACCAGAACCAAACAAGAAGCTTGAATGTTTATATATAGTGAGTAGAAAAAATATTTATTAAATTTTTCTAAATTGATACCAATTGCAAATTACAATGTTAAACAAGGAAATTCAAGATGATTGGATTAAGGCAGCATAATGTTTTTTTAGTATCAATAATTTAATTGGTTTAATCTGATTAAGAAATGTTATAAAAATGCGGTGGAGTTAACAAATGATATTTTAAAAATTTATTTTATAAAATAAATTATAAAATATTAATTTTAATTAAAAGTTATATATTTATTGATGATGATGATGATGATTAACGTCCACTAAGACCGAATTGGTCTATCAAATATTAAGAGGGTAAGTGATTACTTGTGATTCTTTATAATTTTGTTTCTGTGCTCGAAAAACATTAAGAGAAGATTTCCAAGATCACCATACTTTTGTTGAGTTAAGAGGTTAGGAAGGTTCGTAGTGTGACAAATATTTTGAAAATGAGATCTAATATGGGTATAGGCTGGACAATCTAAGAGAAAGTGTTTTCATCTTCAACCTTCTTAGTGTCACAAAGGTGACACACTCTTTCATCCCATGGTGTTTTAGGAATTGACCAACGCCCAGTTTCACTATGGAGCCCGTGAGAATTTGTTCTTATCTTAGCAATGCTTATTTTTTTCTTTACACTTGGCAAAACAGATAGATAATTTTGATCTTCTAGATTAAGGTTGATTACATCTTTATAATAC
>SNQJ01S0121830.1:81262-92456 GCA_010110895.2 Picea sitchensis | reverse complement strand
TCAAAATGAAAGGAAGACTTCTGAGCATAGAAGATTTTAGGGGTGAAATTTCGTTGTTGGGTGAAATTTAAGGGTTAAAAATATAAAATGGGAGAATTTTGTACAATGGGAGACATTTTAGACATTTTAAATTTTATCCCAAAAAATGTAATTATGTCTGAAATGAAAGAGTGTTTATCCCATGCAATTATAGGGAAGGAAACCCTACTACAAAATTTAGCCTTCGATTCTTTATCGTGAAACCAACATTCACCCTTAAATTTTCAAAATAAATGGAGACTCTAATGGATTCACCCACAATTTTTTAAATATCTTGAGAGTTTGTTGAATTTTCCCACAATTTTTGAAATATCTTGAGATATTTCAAAATTTGCCCACAAATTTCAGAGAGTTTGCTGAAGAATTTCACGGATTTGCTTAGAATTTATGGAGTTTTCCAATTTCGTGCATAATTTTGGAGAGTTTACTAGATTCACATAGGATTTATATTTCCATTCACAAATGTGATTTTTAAAATCCCCGCTCTTGAAGTTGAGGATAATATTTCCAGGTAATTACTTTGCATTGAAAACTGAAATTTCAAATTATTTGTGTGGCCTATGTTTTAAGATTCTTAGTTTTCCTGAAGCTGGTACTACCCAAATTAAATTATTGCAAAGTCAGAGGCTATCTAAAGTAGCATGATGCTCTTTGGTTTCAGTCTTTGGCCATTAGGGGATATTTATTTTTGATTACTTGTATTTGTTACATTGTAAAATTATGGCCATATTATTATTCTAAAGAGAGAAAAATTGATAATTTCATAAATAAGTCATTCTAATGGTAACAATAGCTTGTGCTTGAGCATTGGGTTTCCTACAAAGAAATTTTTTATGTCTTCTATTCTAGCGAGAGTGGGATCTTTTGTTGGTCTACTTTGGGAATTACAATGTAGACCCATATTCATAGTAAATTACAAATAGAGACAGTTCAAGATCTTAGATAGGAGTTTATATGAATTTACAATCAAATATTAATTTGTTTTATTATTCTTAGATTTCATGGAGGATTCTATGGTAAAATTGTTTTCATTTTGTTATTTCATGAAACATTATTTCTATAAGTTATTTTCTATTTGTTTTCTATTATATTTTTCTATTTGTTTTCTGGTTCTATTCAGAACAAATTTTAGTGGGGTTTTTAGTAAATCTCATTATTTATGGCTGTCAAAATGGATGTAGAATTGAGAAACCTTCAATCTAAGAACCACCTCCTCTATCATTTTTTAATTGAATCCTGATTATGTTCACTCTCTAGAGAGCTTGACTTTGGAAGAAAATTCATCTCAGTAGCTTCTAACATTGTGTGATAAAGGATAACCCAACATAACAATTATGTGTGGAATTGTGATAAGAATAACAAGATATTATGATTTCAAGTTATAGAAACTATAAGGACTTTAAGTTTCCCTTTTTAATCCCCTGTTTATAGACTTGGGAAAAAAAAAACTCTACAAGGACATTGCAAACTCGTGTTTTCGTGTGTTTATTATTTTTAAAGTTGTTGGATATGTTTTCGGTAAGTTTGATATTGAAATGCAATTTCAAATGTTTCAAAGACTCATATCTTGATAGAAAAGATTGCCTTTTCTATGGTTAGGGATATTAATGAAAGGTCTTTGTATTCCAATTTATTCCTTTGTGTACTAGTTGAGGTGGAAGGGTAGTACCATGGAGTTTGAATAGTGAATTATTAGTTCCCTTTCATGAATGTACCCCCATTGTCTCTACATACATATCAATTCAACTTAAGTATCCAGAATACAATCTTACATGCATCAAGAAGCCTCATTGTTGGCCTCCTCCAACCAAACCATGACAACACTCCCAGTTATGTGCACCAATGCAAGACTGCAGCATGTAATGCCACCTTCAGGTTCCAAGGGGAAGTGATCCTTGTAGCCTCTCATTGTCTCTAATGAGTGAAAGGGAAATTCCCTTGCAGCCACAAAACTTCTAAAACATTTGACACATAAAATTGACATGCCAAGTTCCAACCTGCACATGTACACTATCACAATCTATGTGTGCACCCTTCAACAACCCACTCATTCCCACCTCATCCTCCCAAGCATTCCCACCTAAGAGAACTATGAATGATAGGAATGATGATCATCATGAGGACCATTGCATCTATGCACCATCAATATATCTCACCCAACACACCAAGAGATGAACAATAATGGACAACAAATGGACAAAAATGACCTATCTTAAGTAACCGAATGGACATTCTTGTATATTCCTATAATTCCTATGCATAGTATGCATTATACAAAGAATAATTGTAGAATATATTTTCTTTTTCTTTCTCTATTTCATAGAGCATTGTACATAACATGTATACTAATAAAAAAATTGTTATGTTCTAAATTGTTGTGTGTATTCATTAATGCTTTGTAGAACTTTCACATCATGATAGAAAATCTGCACTCAAAGAATTTAATATTACCACATAAAATGAAACATTAGGAAACCACCTATGAAGACTTCAAATTGATAACTTCCAAAACAAGGTATTGGAGATTCAAGAGCGTAAAAACTACATATTAAAGGATTAGATCCAACAATCAAGAAACCAGATAGTAGATCTAAGAAGAGAGAGATCTAGAAATGCAAATCGACATAATTAAATTTTGTAGCAATCATCGCATCTCTTTCTATTATACTAAAGGAAAGATTATATGAATACTACTCTACTAACAGAAAAATGCCTCAGAATCTCACATTGCAAATCATATTGACTACTTGTCTAACTAGTGTTCCCTTCTCTCCTTTATATAACAAGAAAATAAGAGGTTACAAATAGGGCTAAGAGTAGCCTCAAGAGTGGTGTGATCCATGTTCTCATGCATGCAAGGGAATAATTCACAAGTGATGCAACTCACTTAAGTGTAATGAAGAGAAGACAGACCTTCTATTTTAGTGCACATCTCATGCATGCCTCAGTGCTCAGAATGCTTACAAAACAACTAAGTAAAAATTGCAACCATGAAGAAGAAAATGAACAACAACAACTTCTCGATATTCCAAAATGATTGCATCAATATCCTTCAAATGAACAATGATTATGAAAAGATATAGGAAGGGTGAATCCTCATCCCTAACATATTCTTATTAAATAAAAAATTCCCTTCTTCAAGGATTACACCAACAGATTGTAAGAGTAATTCTAGCCATCAAATTAACCCATGAAATGTAAAATGAAAAAGATGAAAACCTCAACTTGGTTTGTCTTTCTTCCAGTCCTCCTAAATATTTTCAATTAAATACTTGGAAGGGAATTCCCCATCTTCTAAACATGCCTCTAGATGATGAAGTTCTTTATTTATATCTTTCAAACCAAACCCTTATGAATAAAATAATATTAAAGAGAGAAAAAAACCCTGGAAGCATGGGGCTCTTCTTAGAGTAGCTTTTATGGTTTGATTTAGATAAAATTTGACATGTATGTAGCTCCTCCAAATATGTTAATCATGCCTTGAACCATGTGTAGTGCACCAAAAATATTTTTTAACATGCATTAAATTCCCTTTTGAGGAGTGTTATCACATAAAGTTGTAAAGGCCCGTAGGCGTGTGTCAACTTACCCAAGTCTATGTCCTTGCCCCATTTTTCTCTATTTTTTTGGCCATGTCCTTGTGTTTTCCCTCCCTCCTAGTCCGCAAAAGTTCTTCCTGTTCACCTTTCTATTTGAGCTCATCCCCTTAGCTGCTGAAACTAATCATATGTTCTCCCAAGCCCCAGTCAGTTGTCCAAATATTTGTTGTCACAGGCCGCAATGCCTGGAGCGGTATAACATGGACTCAGATCAAGTGAGAAAGCAATTTTGGTTGTCGTCGATGGCAAGAGAGCATGGGAATCAAGAGTTCTAATGTGGTAGAACTGTTCAGCTGAAGTCAAAAAATAGTGATTCACGAAAGGGAAGATATGGGCCATCCACTCGAGAAGAGTCGAGGATTGTTGATCTGAGATCGCTAAATTTCGTGGTTTTTTGAATCGAGAGTTCAAGGTTCTTGTCATAAAATTTCATCCATGTCCCAAAGTCCCAAGACCCGAAAATCTGATGGATCAATACCAGTCGTCCAAACCTAAGAGACATGTGGCGCTAGATCAATTAATTTCTTGGTTTCGCGAGTCGGGGTTTCGAAAGTGGAGCACGACAAGACTCTCGAAATGCAAAATCGTGAAATGCCCTGGAATCAAGCTCATGGTCTCAGCTTCTGATCACATGGGACACAGGTTTGTAAAGAGGGGCTAGCTCTCATCGCTTAACTAGCATTTCATGTTTTTAGGGAAATGATTGTGGTCGCTCATTTTAAAGAAATCCTAGCCGCAGATTTTGAAAGTCGTTTCATGATTTTGGGTATCGCGATGTTGAGAGAAAAGAGGAGTAAAGACTCCCAAAAGGAAAAGTCAAAAAATTCCATTTTGTTTAAGCATGAGGTCACTGTCCGTGGTCGCATAGGGCAATGAAACATATCTATGCAAAGAATCGAAGTGCTCTAGTCGAATTGCGTGGCCTCGAGCCACCAAAATTGACTCAAAGAAGTTGTGTGCTTACCTGTACATTCTTGGGTGTCAGGCTCCACTCTGATCCCAATGAAGTTAGTTAATGGAAGTAGGGGAAGGTAGTTGAAACCTCGTTTCACCCTGTAAATGGAGAGCATGGGAGTGTCGACCGTGGAGGCAGGTTGTCAGCCCAATGTCTCTTTGTCAATGAATTTTTCTGCAAGGCCCATATCGATCTGAGATCACGTCTAACAAAAAAATGTATGTGCAATCTAACAAGAGAAGAAGAAGATGTGAAGCCTTGAATACAGTGACCAGAGCACGTTTCTGTAGGGGGTGAATTTCTTTGAGTATATATACTCAGTTTTTATATTTTGTAAGGGTCGATGGTAGAGCTACGCTCCCTATTGTAATGTTTTAACGAGGCCTCTGGTTCTCTGGTTATGAACTATTATTTGAGACTTCTTGATTAATGGCATCCAACTTCTCCTTTCATTTCTTTTCTTCTGACTCTGAAATCTCGGGTATGGATGATCCATTTGGGCATTGTGACTATAGTATAGTGTAGGATTGACTATATCTATTGTTGCAACATTTTCAGTTTCTTGAAGTTTTCAAATCCAAGAGGATCTTGTATATGATACTTTTCCTCTAGAGGCTGCTGGAAGACCGAATGTCGAGAGAAGACCTTCATAATTTTATCATGTTTTTTCTGCCTACTCACCACTATACAAACTTACTAGATTAAGTTAGATCAATACCTCACTTATCTATGTATATCCAACCCAGTTTTATAAGCTAAAGAAATATTTTCATGAGTCTGCATCCATTCGACCACCCTTAAATTTACTCACTATGACATATAAACTAATGGGTATTAGGCTTACCTTTGTCGCAATCTAGAGGTGAATTCTGGTGCTAACTTTTCTGGTGCCACTGTCGGGGATGAAATTGAAGCTTTTCCCCAGGATTGAATGACAACAATCTTCTGAATTTGAGGTTGCATTAGATATCATAACCATTGATATTAAAACTGTGCACCTGGCGAATCCATTAAGAATACTCCACTAGGTCGACCCCATTGTTTCAACTGGCTTTGAAAGGCAGACACATGTGGTCTCATCCACAACTGCCTCTAGCTACTCTTGAGGTCGATCCAAAAAAAATTATCAGAAGAGGAAAGACCCCTCAAGAAGGTACTTATGCTATTGCACTAGGTGATTCTGGTAATTTTCAACATCCTTCCTCTGAAAATCCATTAGATGTTTATCATACTCCTATTTTATCGCCTGTTGGATTTTCTAGAGCCCTAAATTTCGGGAGTTTTCCTACTGATTCCTCTTCTCCCGGCCTCATTTTGGAAGGATATAGTTTTGAAACTCCAATATCCCCTGAGGTTATGCCTTGGCCCATACCCAGGACCTTAGGATATTTTCCCACTCTAGGTTTTATTATCCCTCCTCCTGTTAGAGTTGTTGGAGGAGAAACCTTTGTTCCTCCCAACCCTGAAATTTTTTTCTAATGCACTCAACTATTTCCCTTTTATCCCAACGCTACAATCCCAACATCTCATGTCCGAACTCCATCCCCTCTTGGTTCTCCTCTTATTCACACTCCAATGGAAGGAGATAATCCACCCAGAAACAAAATGGACGCTATAATAGCTACTAGATATTCCCCTCTCATTTTACTTCATCCTCTAAATGCTCTACCAGTTGGTGGTTACCTTAAACAACTACCCAAGTTCATAGGTGAGGGAGATACAACTGCATAAGAGCACCTCCCAGCCTTCTATATTTATGTTGATAAATATGTCATTGTAGATGAAGATGTGTGGATGAGGATTTTTATCCACAGTCTTGATGGAGAGGCCAGAAAATGGTTCAGAGCCTTGGATCCCGGATCCATTGATGGGATATAATCCTTAGACGATGCATTCTTAAGGCATTGGGGAGATAAGAAACATTTCTTTTACTACATTGCAGAGTTTGGAGAATTAAATAAAAAGGAAGGGGAATCTGTTTCCGATTTCTCAATGAGGTTTAATAAAATGTATTATAAAATCCCTGTTGAGATTAAACCAACAGATGCCTCTACTAGAATCACTTATGCTAGTGCCTTCGATCTTGATTTCTTCCTCCTATTGAGGGAAAGAAGATTTTATTCCTTGGCTCATATGAAAGACGCATCATTGGAGGTAGAATCCAATATTTTGGCAGTCAACAAACTCAAGGATAAGGCTGACAGAGACAGAGAAAAGGTGAGAGCTGAAGCCTCAACCTCTAGTTCCCCTGCTGCTCATCCTCAAGTAGATGAACTGATTAAGTTGGTCAAGTCACTTTTTGCTGAGGTAGAGAGGTTGAAATTGGAGGGAAAGAAAATGTACATAAATGCCCAAAATGTTGATAATAGAGGCAACTTCAGGAGGCCTAACAATGCTTCTCAGATTATGCAAAAAGAGTCGAGAAACAAAGATAGAGATGATTAGAAAATCCATACCCCTCTCCAAAATAATCTTATTACTGATGATGAAGGAGAGGAAGAAGACGTTGACCCATAAATTCACTGTCTTGAAGATACATCCTCTGTTCCTCATTTGACTCAATTAGCCTACAAGGAGTCTCTCATGGATAGGTAGCTGAATGAGCTAAGGGAGACAAGGCTAGGAACAACCAAAACAAATATAACCTCATATCCAAGAAGAAAGTTGGGATGCCTAATGTTACTAAGTAGCCTACCAGAGAAGAGAATGCCGCTAAAGATGTAGCAGGAAATGGAAAAGGTAAGAAATTTCAAATGCCCTCTCCAGTGGTCAAAACTCCTATTTCGAAAGTAAAAGAAATTCCAAGGCCCACATTTCCTTTTAATTTTGAGCATGAAATCCAAAAAATCAGGATCCCTGTCCCACTTTATGAACTTTTCAAACATGAATATTTAAAAAGAATCCTCTCCAAGATATTGCAGTCTAAGCCCCCATACCATCCCACAGACTCAATTAATTTGCAAGACGAAAAACCAACAGTCGTCTTAGGTCTGATGGTAGAAGACAAATATGATTCATCTGCTCCCTTCTATACCTCATTGAACATACACGACAAGGTGTTGCAAAACTATATGATGGATTTGATGGATTCCCATAATCTCATGCCCAAAACTGTCATGGAGGAACTAGGACTAGAAATCACAAAATCTTACCATGACTTGTATTCTTTTGACTCTAAGAAGGTGCAATGCCTGGGAGTCATCAAAGACCTAGTCGTGACTTTGTTTCAATTGCCCATGAAGATTGTGGTCATGGACATTGTGGTGGCTGACGTTCCTCCCAAGTTCGGCATGTTGTTGTCAAGATATTGGATAAAAACACTTGGGGGAACCTTGCATATGGACCTCACGTATGATACCATTCTAGTATTCGGAGGAGAGCATAGAAGAATGTATAGAGAAGCTTAGTTGGCCTAGATTATCAATGATGAAGTGAACCCCACCAATCATCCTATCTTTTCCTTGGATACTAATTTAGGATCTATCTTATTGCAGCTCACTGATGCCCCTGAACCCCCTCTTGAGATCAGAAAGTCCATTACTCTCGGTGAAGATCCTCCTCCAATTACCTCTATGTGAAAAATGTTTTTTGATGGGGCCTCTTCTAGTGAAGGTGTTGGTGCTGGAGTGGTTTTTGTGTCACTTTGTCATGAAAATATATCCCTGTCATATAAATTACAGTTTGAAACCACCAATAATATGGCATAATATGAAGCTCTTATTTTAGGTTTGAGAGCTACAAAGGAGATGGGAATTGAAGAGATAGCAGTGTTCAGTGATGCCGAGTTGATTGTCCAACAGATCCAAAATTCTTATCAGTCCAAACACCCTTGGCTCAGATATAATGTTCCCCTGCCACCTAAGCTCAAGCATAATGTTTGAATTAAATATAGACCCTCCATACCTAATAATTTCAAGCACTAGAAGGTGTTCGAGGATGATCTCAAAATCAAAAGATTTCTTGAGTCGGTTGATGAGTTCTTTGCGTTACACATTGATCAGGATCATGATTCCGAGGATGTCCCTTCCCCTAAAGTATTTTTGAATAGAATTTCTAATCACCATATTATTCAGCTGCCTAGCAATCACATTCCAAAGGGACTGGTTCCTCTGGAAAGGTTGTTCGATGGGAATGATGTGGCAGTGAAGAGTGAGGTTTCAAATGAGGATGCTGATGTGGATGAGTGTAATATTGGCACAGAGGTGAATCCAAAGTTTGTCAAGTTGTCAAATATCCTGTCAAAGCAGAAGAAGGCCGAGTATGATTGGTTATTAAAAGAGTTCACTGATGTGTTTTCTTGGACCTATGAAGACCTCAAAATGTATGACACCAATGTAATTGAGCATAAGATCCCTATTAAAGAAGAGTCCAAACCCTTTAGGAAGAAATTAAGACAAATAAATCCTATGTTGTTGCCTATTATGGAGAAAGTGGTAAATAAGCTTCTAGATGCCCAAATTATCGTTCCTTTGAGGTATTCAGAGTGGGTGGCCAATTTGGTCCCAGTAAGAAAGAAGAGCGGGGAAATTAGACTTTGTGTCAATTTTAGGAACCTGAACAGGATCTCAAAGAAGGATAACTACCCCTTGCCAAAAATGGAACACATATTACAAAGGGTAACTAACGCATTGAGGATATCCATGGTTGATGGATTTTCTGGATACAATCAGATCTCGGTCCTGTCCGAGGATAGAGAAAAAATATCCTTCACCACTCCTTGGGGTACGCTCATGTATGCCAAAATTCCCTTTGGATTGATGAACACAAGGGCTACCTTTCAGTGAGCAATGGATATATCTTTCATTGGAGAAAGGGACAAGTTCATGGTCATCTATATGGATGACATTACAGTTTTCTCCAAATCTAATAGAGAGCACTGCGAGCATTTAAAAAGGGTGTTCCTAAAATGAAGAAAGTTTGGTCTCTCCTTAAATCCCAAGAAGTATTTGTTTTCAATAAAGGAGGGAAATTTGTTGGGCCACATAGTATCATCCGAAGGAGTCAAAATTGATCCCAATAGAGTTGGAGCAATCCAAACCTTGTCACTCCTGAGATCTAGGAAAGAAGTCGAGTCTTTCCTGGGAAAAATTAATTTACTGAGGAGGTTTGTTTCCAATTTTTTTGAGATGGTAAATCTTATAGCATCTATGTTGAGGAAGGGAAATGAAGTTAAATGGACTATTGAATCTCAAGATTACTTTGATCAGATAAATAAGGCATTGACTGAGGCACCCATGCTTATCAGTCTCGATTACTCAAAGGATTTCCTTATTTTCTCATTTGCTTCATTTGACATTGTGGCGGTTGTTCTGTTACAGAAGAATGTTGAAGGGTTGGAGCAACCCATCTCCTTTTTCAGTAGGGAATTGAGAGATATTGAGGTGAAATATCACATGATGGAGAAGAAGGTCTCTACTTTGGTTAAAGATCTCAAATATTTTAGAGTCTATATCCTGTAGTAAAAAATCATTGCATATGTCCCTTCAACTGCCATGAAGGAAATTCTCATTCAGCTAGACATAGATGGGAGGAGATGATGGATTGCCAAAATCCTCAAATTTGACCTGGAGATAAAGCTCACCAAATTGATCAAAGGTTAAGGTTTATCCAGACTGTTGGATGAATCTAATTGCAAAGCTTTGGGAATAATATTCATCAATGAATGCTCAGAAAATCAACAGGCTGAACTGCATGATACAAATGCTCGGGTAGACCCCCCATTAGCAGGATGTCCTTGATACAAGGATGTCACATATTTTATACAAGAATTGTGGCCACCCGATGGCATGCAAAGGAACAAGGAAAGAGATTTAAAGATAAATGCAATTAAATACTGCCTTGTTGATAAAATCTTATATTGGAAGGACCCTCTAGGGGTACTTCTGATATGTTTAGACCCACATGAAGAAAAAAGGATCATGTTGGAATTTCATGATAGTTTGTGTGGGGGACATCACTCCTGGAGAACGACGACCCATAAAATTCTCAGGGATGGTTATTTTTGGCCTTCTTTGTTCACCGATGTTTGCACAAAATTCAGATCATGTGCTAAATGTAAGAAATTATTAGGAAAGCAACAACTAAAGCCCCTTCCTTTTAAGCATGTGGTTGCTTCAGGGCCCTTCCAGCAGTGGGGAATGGACTTCATTGGGGAGATTCATCCTGCATCCAACAATCAACATAGATGGATCCTGACTGCCACCAATTATTTTACCAAGTGGATAGAAGTTATCCCCATAAGGAGTGATTCTTACAAGGTAATCATCAACTTCCTAGAGGATATCATAGCAAAATTTGGCTTCCTGAGAAGAATTTTCATAGATAATTCCACTTATTTCAAATCTGAACCATTGATCTACTTCTGTTAGCAGATTGGAATTAAGTTGATTCACTCTACCCCATACTACCCCCAGGGAAATGAACTGGAAGAGTCCTCTAACAAGAGACTGATCAAAATCATTAAGAGACTATTAGAGGATAACAAAAAAGCATGGGATTCAAAGCTCAAGTTTTCTCTGTGGGATGATAGAGTGACAACAAAAATATCTCTCGGTGTCTCTCCATTCCAGCTAGTATATGGAGTCGAAGAATTTTTTCCCTC
>SNQJ01S0121830.1:38844-65476 GCA_010110895.2 Picea sitchensis | reverse complement strand
CATACATAGTTGCAGAGAAAATATGAGAAATAAAAGAGAAGCATGAGAGAAAGAATGGAAGAATTCTCATTAACCAAATGAATGAATGATAATTTACACACAATATAATATGTATAAATCAACCAATGTGCACTGGAGGAGAATCCAATGTTCCATAGTAGTGTTATAGATTGATATGGACACACACCAACAGTTACGGGAGTAAACTACCACCTAATCTAGTCCCTTGGGAAGTTATGGGAGTGAACTGCCACCTAGTTGAGTTAACTAGTCTATTAGTCTTCAGTTAACTGACTGAAATAGAGTGAAGTGAGGAGAAGATCAAGGAATCATGAGTAATGCGCTATTCTGGTGATGATCCCAATGATTCATGGTGATAATTCCAATGTGGCATCTAGACTTCACTCAACTAATCAAATTGAAGTGTGAATTGAAGATAATTTTCTCCTAGAGGAATATTCTCCCTCAAATATAGGAGACTGAATAATGAATAATAAACATAGGGGAAACCTTAGGAAAAATAAATCCTAGGTGTGTGTGAAGTATCTCCAACATTACATCTCTATTCATTGTAATGATGTAAATTAATCATCCATATATTAATATATAACCAAATATTTTACATCATTGGATACTACAATAAAAAAAAATCACTTTATTATATAAGAATAAAATACCCTTTGCTACATAAATGGAAAGACATAATTGTTCATGATAATCAAAATTTCAATAAATAATTGTTACAATTATTGATAACCCTCCATCATACCAATTGGGGCAATGTGTCAACATCACTTTAACACATTGCCAAATAAAACTTTTTTTTAGACAAATTCCAAAATATAAAACTTAAAACATTCATTTATATTGATCATCATTCATCACTTTAACCATTTCCATCACTAAAAATACTTCCATGCATAATTTGTTCATTACTTATATAGGATATTGTAATTGGGTTGTTTTGAATGTCTTGTTGATTAGATTTATTTTGTTCCACCTCTTCATGTTCCATCTACAAACATAGAAATAAATTGTAATGAGTACATCTACATTTATAGTATAATACATACCATTATATAAATTGAAAGTGTACCGTAGTAGTGAGTGTTGAATGAGTTCCTAATTCTTGGATACCTTGGATTGATTTGTTTTTCAAAAGTGAAAAGAATGTCCAATAAACATTATTTTCACTATATCCTTCATACCTTTATAAACAAAATTCTTGTGTCTATACTTCTAGAACCACTCTAGTTGAACTAAGGACCAATCAATCATCATTTACATCGTTCATATTGTTTTTCTTCCTGCAACAGATTCTCTTCCCTTATTGTTAGCCTCTGCACAACATTCAACATATGCAAACTTGAATTCTTTAAACATGTGTAGTTATACTTTTAATAATTATATTCTTTTTAAAAATTCAAAGAAAAAATCCTTGTTCATCACCTTTTCATCCACCTAATTTCCTTTTTTGAAACATTTCCTCATGCTTGTTGCAATAAGGTTTTTCCTTGATCATCTTTTAATAAAATACACACAATAAAATCTATTGTATTAGTCTATTAACTCTAGATTGCACGCCATTAATCTCAAAAACATTTTAAAAACATTGAGGGGTAAATAATGCACTTTATAGTATATAGTGTACCGATGTGTATTTACTATATACTATACATTGTAAAACTTATTTTATAAATAACAAGTCCAAGTGGTGCACCACATAGTAAACAATGTACTTGTGCATACTTATTGTATTCATTGCACATAATAAAATCCATAATTTGTTTTTTTTAATCCCTTCAAGGACATAGTCTGGGATCCAATGCAATAAGGGGACCTAATTCATTAAAATGTCCTTTAAATCAAAATAACCATTGATACCTATAAATACCTAACCCACCCAAAACAAATTTCACTATAGAAACTAATCTCATACCATTAAAATGTCCTTTAAATCAAAATAACCATTAATACCTATAAGTACCTTAACCCACCCAAAACAAATCTCACTATAGAAACTAATCCCATACAACTAGGGTTTTCAGTAATATAAATAAAATGGAAGCAATAATAAAGATATGGTTTGTAGTATTGAAGATAATTATAAAACCCTTATAAAAACTAATCCCATACAACTAGGGTTTTCAGTAATATAAAATAAAATGGAAGCAATAACAAAGCTATGGTTTGTAGTATTGAAGATAATTCTAAAACCCTTTTATTTTGTTGATATAAAGAGAATGAAGTTATATGAAATTTCTCTTTGGTAGATATGTGTGCAACCCACGGTGACCCCTTGAAAATTTCATCTTTTTTAAAACTCTATCCACTACAATATCTTCATTGGGAACTATATCTTTCACAAATATCCCCTCTAATTTTTGTAACAACAATGAACTAGGGTTTAGGGTTCAATTATGTCACTTTTATAAATGAAAATAATATTTTTTTCGTTTAAGTTTTAGGCATATGGATGAAAAATGAGAAATCTAGTTATATTAAAAAACTCTCTATCCACTACAATATCTTCATTGGGAACTATATCTTTCACAAATATCCCCTCTAATTTTTGTAACAACAATGAACTAGGGTTTAGGGTTCAATTATGTCACTTTTATAAAATGAAAATAATATTTTTTTCGTTTAAGTTTTAGGCATATGGATGAAAAATGAGAAATCTAGTTATATTAAAAAACTCTCTTTCTTAATTCTTTCTACATGTGGTGCATCCTTAAAAGAGCAATAATGAAATATATTACCTTAAACACACCATAAATTAGTTTTCAATGAAAATAGAAATGCAAATCTTTGCAATTATCTTTTTGTAGAAAATTTCCTTTGCAAATGTTTTAATGTTTTAGCATAAGCATCCCATGTTTTAATTTTTTAGCATAGGCATCCCATTTGGTGCACATAAAAATACAACACACTTGCGAATATCTAATAAACAAATGTATTGGTGAACCAAATTAAATGCAATCAACATGTTCATTAAGATGAAATTAAACCCATTTGGTGCACATAAAAATACAACACACTTGTGAATATCTAATAAACAAATGTATTGGTGAACCAAATTAAATGCAATGAACATGTCCATTAAGATGAAATTAAAATATCTACTTGAAGTTACAATATTACTTGTTTCCCAAGCTTTGAAATTAAAATATTTATTTGAAGTTACAATATTACTTGTTTCCCAAACTTTATTTTAGGAATCAAGACATGTAAGTTATATAATTTCCCTTCCAATCATCGACTTACACATCATTTTCCCATTCTTCCATTGATGCATGGTCTATGTCACCTCATCAATCAAGGTAGGGGATAAACAATTCCAATGCATTTTAGGTTGTGTCATCAAATTTAGTTGAGATGATACACTAACGCAACTTGAAATGCATTGATATATATATAATTTATACATTTATTTTTATCCCTAATGAATCATCTCACTCGTAATTAGTACCTTGATGTAAATTGGTTCTTATGATGCACCATTTTCAAACCTCACCAAGTTATCCCTTTCCATTTTAAGTAAGTTTAGTTTTTTTTGTTATCTAACTGAATTTATGCTACCTTTTCAGGTGCATTTTGAATAATTATGCATTGAAGTTTGCAGGGTCTCGATTTAGGAAGAGTAGAGGAAGAATAGGGATACCTTATTACATTTCTCCCTTTGATTCTAATCTCTTGTTTTTACTACCTATTTATGCTATGTGTCTCTTCTTTGACGAGACTTGTTGAAATACTAGATTTATTGGAAGACAATTTTACTATAATTTTGGTTTCACTATTATGGAAATGTATCTTTGTTTTATGTAACACTTTGTGTAATTTATAAATAATAGAGGATATGCAGTTGAAAAGTTAAAAAAATATTGGGTCGAGTTTCTCTTCTATGGAATTTATATTAGAGTCTCTTTTTAATTATTTATTTATTGTAACACCCTAGTTTTGTCCCCGATGTAGCATTGTATATCTATAAATATTATGAATGGTTGGGTGCCAAGTGATGTAATATGTAAACATTGTACATTGAAAAATAATAAAATGGAATACATCACCATTTGTAGACAGGTAAGGACCAGAGTAATGGGGGGCTACAATTCCACAAGATATGGGGACTAATGGGGGTTTTAAAGGATTTCCACATGCCTCGAGTCTTAATCCACCTTCATTATCAGTTTGTCATTTAACTATTTATCTCTTTGACTTATTAAGAACTCAATCATTGAATTCATGTAAGAGGTTGGGTGAGAAAGTCAACCCAATCAGTTATGATGTAATGGGTTGAGTGTAATCTTATTAGGGAAGACTGTGAGTCAAGAAAGAATGGAAAATGTTATAACCCTATAATTTATAGGATTAACTGGTGACTGAAATTTTATCTCTTTAGTGTTTTTGTTTATCAAATGATTTTCCATAATGCAAATAATTTGAGAAAAAGAAAAAGAAAAAGAAAAGAAAAGAAAAGAAAAAGAAAAAGAAAAGAAAGAAAAAGGATAAAAGAAGGCATAAAAGAAATTCAATAGAGCCCCATGCAATAACAATGATTTGGTCCATATTGTTCAAGAATGGCCAAGTCCTTTTAAATTGACGTTGATAGGAGTAGTGAATAAGCTTGGCTAAACTTTTTAATCTTAGCCAAGTGATCTAGGTTAGTTAGTGAATAAATTTGACCAAACCGCCTAATCTTGGTCAGATAACCCCAGGATAGAGTAATTTATTAGTCCAACAGTTTAATTTGGGATAATTGTCATAGGTAACTAGGTTAGAGCATAGGTTAGTTCGCTTTATCTCAACAAAACAAGCATGATGATCAATGTTGAATCGTATCTTTGAGGTTTAAAAGGTTTGATGTCTAACCCCTTGGTGATAAAAACATGGAAATGCTTGGGAAAACCCACGATATGCACTTATACTAAGTTTTTCAGAGCACATATACCTTCGTGCTCACAATTAAGTACAACACATAGATGAACGGTCGGAGAGCGGGTGCCCAGATCTACGGTTGACAAGTATTTCTGGACCCCCCTGACCGTTCTACCTTTAACANATCCACAGCTTAGAATGGATTCCGGACCCCCCCAACCGTTATTCTTTTAATGGTGAGGGGGGGGGTCCAGAATGTTGGTTAAATAGCGCACACAGATCTATGGTCCAAGAGTAGGCGCGATGATGGAAGGTTCATATTGTTTTTTGGACCCCCCAACCATTCTACTTTTAATGGGGGGGGTCTGGAATTGATTATTTTCTGGCAGGCCCCTTATCTCTACGTGGCAGGAATCCATTGGTTTCAAATCCCACTACCTTCCACATTCTCCCCTAAAGATCATATCTCATTACTCTATCATCCCTCTCACCTTGTTACAAGTCCCTTCACCATGGTCAAGTCCCAATCAATACCTGCCATGTCACCCATCTGTATTCTGCAGTCATTATCACCTGCCATCTCATGCTCTAAATGACCCGTTGGCCATTTATTATTGACTAACTTATCTGTTAACCAGCTGACCTATCTCTCGCGCCCAATGGGTATCTGTTTGCTCAAATACTACCTTCACCCTTCATTCCCTCATCTTTTACCTTGTCGATGCACTAGAGAAATTTTTCCCCATTTTCCTCTCCGTTACAGTCAGTCGCCCAAAGTCAAAGTCACCCCCACTAACCTTTTGTTTTACTTGTAGGTATTTTCACAATGATGGTGCCAAAATCAAAGAAAACAAAGGCCGAGGAAAATCCTTTCCTCCCACCTCCTGTCGACCTCAACATGATTCATCTGTCCAACAAAGACCATTTAATCGTAGACACCAGATGAAAATTCGACTTCGCAGATTTACAATAGTGGCTAAAGGACGTTTTCTTGGAACAAAGTGATGAAATTGGGCTCTAGGACTCAAACCTTCCCCTGTATCTCTTCCCCCAGGTTCAACATTTCCCTGAATTTTCCCTCAAATTCCAGGCTCACTACCTCCCCAACTAGAGAGCTATAGTTTTTTCATCTGGAGAAACTTTGTTCTTCATTACACTAGAAGCCATTGATCAGATGATGTAGATACCCAGAGCCGAATCCGCCTGATCTTTCAACCTTGAAATCATCACAGAACTATACCAGAAATTATCATTCCTCCAAAGGGCTGAGATTTTTGAGATTTTTCTCCCACAGGCCGCTCAGCTCCCCACTACAAATCCCCCATATCCCTCATCCCTATTCTTAGTGAAGGGAAACCAGGTCATCTCGTCACTCTGCGCCCTGCTTGGGTATTTTTCTGATCAATGGGTGGATGAAACCATACTAGGTTTTTTGTCCATCTTCTCCATAGATGAGAAACCCACCACTCAATTTGACTACAACACCTTCCTGGCAGACAACATTCATGAGAAATTCTCAAATTTTGCCACAGAAGGCACGTTCCAATATTCCTCAATACTGGCTTACATGTTCATATTCTTTCAAGAGGAAAAATTCTCCTTTTCGATGCAGAAGATGGAAAAGGATGGGAGGAGACAGGTGGTGACAACCTGGACTTCGCTGCTCAGACATAACTCTATAGAATTCAGCTTCAAACAATTTATCGAGCAGTTCTACCATCCTATGGTAAGCATGCTCAATGGCAGACCTGAGCTGAGAATAAATGAGGAAATTTAGAGGATCTTACACCTTTCAGACCTTGCAAAAATGGGAGACTGGTACCTGTACCAGGACCACATGGAGATTAGAGTGTATGGGTGCGAATTGGCTCCATACAAGTTACCCAAGTATCTTCCTGTAAGGATATTTTCCTTGGAGTACATAAGGCAGATGATCAATTCAGACGACATACATTTTGTGTCTCTGAAAAAAAAGCAACAACTTAGGATCAAAGGGAAAATAGGGTCATTCATCTGCAATAGCCGAGGCATTGGGGAAGAAGCAGATAGACTATTAAAGGAGATGAAGTTTTTGTTAGATTCATATGGCATTATGACCCCTGCAGGATAATTTTAGAGATGAGAGTTAATAATAAGAATATCCCATATGTCCACACATCCAGGCCTCAGATAGAGAAGTTCGCCAACCAGACAGAATGGGAGCCAAACACTCTAGTTGAGAGAGAACAGCAGGACCTTTTGGTCACTATCTCATAAACGAATACACCACAGGCTCCCAAGGAGAAAAGGCCCAGGGAGGAAACTTCACCCTCCATCACTGAAGTATCGTCTGAAGAGTTCCAACTACACACCAAGAGGCCAAAAACCAATCAGACATATGACACGGCTGGTGAAAAAGGAATTCAATCCACTACAACTATGGAGGTTGATCGGTCGCTCCTTATTACAAGAAGCAAACAAATCATGACTATAGTGTTGCCCAAGAAGCCTACAGATATTCCACCAGCCAACCAGTCGAGCAAAATAGGACCAAAATTGAGTATTTTTTAGAAGTATGATTTGATCAAAAAGAAAAATCAGACGCTAACTAGCAACACGTATGCTTAGTTCTCGAAGAAAACATCAACTGCACAACACAGACTGTTGTCTGCATTCGACACTAAGAAGGGTAGAATGCAGATGGTGTTTCTGCAAACACAGGTGTCAGACCCGAAAGTAATCACCGATTACAAAAGGGTAACATTCGAATTTCAGACTAAATATGTGCATCCAGCTAACCAAATGGATCTTCACAGGAAAACTGGAGAAATGGTTTTCTCCACATTGGCACATGATTCTACTGCTGCCTCCAAATTACAGGCATCTCTGAGCAATGTCCAGATGCAACTGAAGGTAGAAAAAATATCATCTTTTGCCAAGGATAATAGGATTAAGACGTTGGAATAACTGGTCCTCAATATTGGATATGATCCCTCGAATGTGAAAGCAGTCAAGGAGATGCTCAAAAAGAAAAATGGCGATATAGAATCTTTGAAGAAACAGTTAAAAATGCCACCAATAGAAGATTCACAAGCAAAGGAAATAACAGAGACAAAAGGGGGAAAGGATGAGATGCTCAATCTGATCATGGAGCAAAATGCACAGTTGAAGAAAATAGAAGCGAAATTGGAAAAACTAGTGAAAGAAAAGGAGCATTCAAAGACCATGGAAGTCATTCCACTAAGCGGATTTCCACTCACAGGAGTAAGAACAACGTCTGTAGCAGAAATTCCCTTAGCAACTCCACTAACAGCTCTGGAGAAAACATTTGAACTGGCTAAATCCATGGAAGAGATGAATTTGCAAGATACAGAGATTAGAAAACTTAAAAATGATATTGAGAACCTTCAGAAACTAAAATCTTCCTTTCAAACCGCTACTCCAAGGAGAAACAAACTTCAGACAAGCTTAAACAAGAATTACAACAACTTCAAAAGCAGACAGTGGTTGGAAAAACACTTGCTGAGGTCAAATAAAGTGTCTGGATGGATATCAACAAGTCCATGAATGAAATATGGCCGATGATACAAATCATGTTCGAGAAAAACGAGTTGGTGAAAAGAAGTCAGTAGGATATCGAGAAGATAAGAGCAGAACTAGGAGAGATGCCCACAGAAGCTACTGAGATCATCAAATTTCTAAATTCCAAAACCAGAGAGGAGCTAGAGGAGTTGAANGAGAGGAGCTAGAGGAGTTGAAGATTGAATATAGGACAAAGACCATCCTTGAGGTCAAGAGGGTCCTGACCAAGAGAGTACTGATGCTACAGCTAGAGGAAAAGGTCCAAACCATGGACGCAGGAGTGAAAATCTTTTTTAGCAAGATCGAAGTTGTGCAGAAGAAAGGCCTTCCTGGTTTGAGAGTGATAAATGACAAGTCAATGACACTTGCCGATTACAAAAATAAAATAGCCACTGTGGCTAAGGATAGCTCAAAATTCTCAGGAATACAATGTAGTATCATGGGCAAGGCATTCTTAGATGCTTTACAGTTAGACATCAATATATAGCATGAGATCCGGTACATCTTCATCATCAAGCCAACTTTTTCCAAGTACATAGAGATGGATGAGGTTTACCGAAGGTTACTCAAATTTAGCGTTCCCAGTAACCTTCAATGGGAAGAGCTTTGCAATATGATAGAGTAGTCGATGAGGTGTCCAAGCCTAGTCAACTATCCAATCAGACGAGTTCGTTTAGAGGCCTCACCAACGGTTCACCCCAGAAATCAGCATGAAGTTTCAACACATCATCAAGAAGTTTCCTAAATTTTTGTATCTTGTTAAGTTAGTTAGCTAAATTTAGGTTTTCCATGTCCTGATATTTAATGACAGGGTCGTATGTAATTTTGATTATAAATACTTCAAACTTTGAAGTACTGAGGGTTGATCTTTATGCCCTGCAAGATACAAAGACTGTAATTTTTATCAAGAGATCTTCCAGTAATACAAAGAAACATTTCACAGGATTCTCACGTGTTATTCATTGGTGATGTTTCTCTCTTCTATGTTGAATGTTATTCTAACTCAGTTGTCATATTGTTTTTCCAATCTAATCTTTTAAAAGTAACGCATGTTGTAGGATTTATCTTTGTATACCCTGTTTTTTGAGTTTGAAAGGTTTTAATGTTTATCTTCTGATATTATAGTGAAGACATTCTTAAATGATTCTTTAATTTAATTGATATTCTTATCTCTTATGCTATTCATCACTTTAATGCTAAAGAATCCAACGAATGCATTATCTTTCCCTGTGAAAAGAATCTTTTGTTTCTGTTTAGATTTCTATCTTTATAATACAAACCCCATAGCCCAATGGATGTGTAAATCCCCTTCAACCAACTTAACAAAAACAACAAACTAGTCAATCTTATTTTATATAACTAGCTTAATATCTTAAAGTTAAAACATATCTAAATCATACAGAGAGATCCCTCTCTAAAACTGGTAGGGCTAGATTCCAGTTTCGAAGTGGTTGGATAAAGTTACCTCTCATGAATTTCTTCTACCCTAACAACCTATGGGAATTTACAGAGCGTTAACATAGTGGTGACCATACTGGGGGCGTTGAACAAACTTTCAACCTCACATTTTCTTTTTCCCTAGAAGAAGACTTTGTTTTTTGAACAAATTGTAAATCTGAGAAAGAAATAATGTTTAGAGGTTGTTAAAACCTGGTACATATTGATTTCAGACCCATAAAACTAAAAAATATATAAAAATTAGAAAAATCTGGCTCCTAAAATGTTTACACTCGATATCACCCAGACCCAGAACCTGCAATAAGGACAGATAATCCAGAACAGTTACTTAGAAAGAAGACCATTACAGAAGGTTTAGGGAGTCATAGTCTCCTTCACAATTCCCTTTCCCTCCCATAGGAATTCATTACCCTTCAAGATCTCGACTTTGACACCATTTTCGAACAAAGCCTATTTAGAACGAAATCTGACAGCTTCGTAACTGAAATTGTTTATAGACCCAAAAATCCTGCAACCTCGGACCCCTAAAATACTATCTCCCACTACAAAACCTCAAACCGCTCACTCCATGCCAGCAAGCCCCTCCTCCTCCTCATATTTTGTCACCACCCCACCTATCATCCAGGTTGTTGTCCCACCTCCTCCACCTATCATGGCAGCCAGATACGCTCCCTTGGTGTTGGCCGCACCTCTACATGCTATGCCCTAGGATTATCAAACAAGAGTTCCACAGTTCGATGGAATAGGGCCCTTGAGCACACAACAACACGTTGATAAAATGAATGACTATTTTGATCTGCAGGAAGTAGACGAAGATGACGTTCAAATGATATTGTTTGAGCAAAGTTTGATCGGTGATGTTAAGAAATGGTACAAAGGTTTATGTGATGCCTCAGTACTTGACCTTACAACATTTTAAAGAAGTTTTCTGGACAGATGGGAGGTAAAGAAAAATCCTCTCCAAATCTTGTCAGAATAGGAAAACATCGGAAGGAATCGAGGCGAGACATTTCAAGATTACTGCACCCGCTTCAATAATATGTACAATGCAATTCCAACCAATATTAAACGCCCACAAGGTTTAGCACTGATAAAAGTCCCTGACGGTTTCGACGCTGATATGTCATATCAATTAAGGGAAAGAAACTACACCACCCTGGAGGACATGCAGAAAAGCGTGATAAGTGTGGAGGCCAACCTGTTGGCTAAAAGGGCACGATAGAGGACCGAAAGGGGAGTCGTGATTAAATAAGAACCTTCCACATCTTCTTCTGACGCCAAATTGGATTCCTTATCTAGATCCATGGAATGGATGATGGAGAGACATACTGTATCCGAAAGAAATTCTCCTAGAGAAAATCAACCTGCTCCACAAATTCAGAATCCTAACTTCAGAAGAAATCCTCTTCAAATCAGGTAGAGAGATCCTAGGGATCAAAGATAACAAAGTGGTCCTGATCAACAGATCATACCACCCCTAAAGGAAAATTATGCCGATGAAGGAGAAGAGGTAATTGAAGAATTGGAGGACACTCACATAAACCTCATGGGCATTCACGATAACGAAGCTATTTTCTTCACTAAGGAACAGAAAGAACTTTTCCTTCTTTCTCAAATTCACGTGAGTGAAGAAGCTGAAGAGACTGAACAACAGGCATTTGAAAATTCCATTATGGAGGTACACAGGCAGTACAATTTGTGAAGTAAGAAGATGGATGAAAATTCCCCCAAAAAGGTAACCAAAATGAAGAAAGTGGTCGAAACCAAGAAAGCCCTTGAGCCTTCTACCAAAAATATTCCTGAGAAAGGTAATGTTGAAGCTCCAACAAAAATAAACGTTAAAATTTGACAAAGATCAACGCAGACTGAGGTTTCATCAACTAGCCCACCAAATACTTCTGCCCAGAAGACTATGGTGGAAAAATCAGAATTGTTGAGCCAAAGCAGAGCACCTATTCCTTTCAGCCTCGAAGGGGAATTAGCCAAAGTGAAAATTCCCATTCCCCTTTCTGAGTTGATGAGTAAGGACGCTTAACGATCATAGGTGATCAAAGCGTTGAGCATTGAACCTGATATAGGCACGAAGGCCTTAACCGTTGGATCGGCGAATCATTCAGACACTGTAAATCTTACTGACGATCAACCTGAACTCCTGTTTGGTCCTGAAGTTGATGGTCAGACTGACACTGGTGTTGTCTCTCCTTTTTACATTAGCCTTAATATTCACGACCTGATTCTACACAATGCTATGTTAGATTCAGGTGCTTCCCATAACCTGATGCCTAAGGTAGTGATGGAAAAACTGGGACTCGAGGTCACCAAACCTTACAAGGACTTACACTCTTTTGACTCTAGCAAAGTCATATGTATCAGATTGATCAAGGACTTATGTATCACTCTAGTCTATATTCCAGCAAAAATCATGGTTATGGATGTTGTGGTCGCAGACATTCCCCCAAAATATGGTATGTTGTTGTCTAGGTCTTGGGGGGCCAAGTTGAAAGGTACTTTGCAGTTGGATATGGCATATGCCACCATCCCAGTATTCGAGAAATAGAGAAGACTATACAGAGAGACGCTGATGAAATATATGGTCAACAGCCAAGAAAAGCCACATAACTATCCTCTATACTCTGCACATTCTGACCTGGATTCCTTTATCCTATATAACGACGACAATATGGGAGAGCAAATTGCTCAGCTGGAAGAAGATACACTTGATCCGAAAGAAGGCTAAGAAATTGTTGATGCTGAAAGAAACAAAAATGTGATAAGTGAAGAATTGCCAGCAAATTTATGGAGCATGGACTTTGATGGAGTTGTAAGCAAAGAAGGAGCTGGAGCAGGAGTTTGGTTGCACAATCACAAATCCAGGTATTCGGAAAACCATTCTTACAAACTGAATTTTCAATGCACTAACAACATAGCCTAGTACAAAGCTTTGACGCTCAGTCTGAAACTACTAAAGAAGGTTGGTGCCAAACAAATCATGGTAAGAGGGGACTCTGAATTAATTATCAAACAAATTAAAGGTGAGTATGCAACAAAACATCCCCATCTCTGAGCTTATAGGAATGTTGTTTTGCATGCCCTTAAATGTTTCACTGAAGTTGATTTGCAAGTGATTCCCAGGGGACAGAATATTTTAGCAGATGGGTTAGCTACGTTAGCAGCTACATGCAAGATACCTTTTTGTTCCACTCACCCTTACTTGGTGGAGGTGAAGTGCAGATCGACTATCCCAGACAACATCAGATACTAGCAGGTATTTGGGAACGATGACCAAATTGAAGATTTTCTACAATGTAAGAATGATTTCGAGTGTACAAACATAGACTTAGAAAATGAGGATGAAAATGTAAATAAATCTGATTTTGGAAATGGTAGTGTAAATAATATAGATTCAGGAGAGTCAGGTGAAGATGAGATAGAATCTAATGTTTTGCACTTAAAAAGTAATGTTTTACCTAGGGGTTTAGTTCCTTTAGAAGACCTTTTTTATTTTAATGACGTAGCTAAAAAACCAAAAATTGAAGCTAGTGGTAAAGAGGTTGAAGACGTTAACATAGGGACAGAAGAGAAACCCGGGATAGTAAAAATTTCTAAATCCTTACCTCATGAGAAGAAACTCAAATACATTGAACTTTTCAAGGAATATGCGAACGTGTTTGCTTGGGGCTACGAAGATTTAAAATATTATGACACAAGCATCATACAACATAGGATCCTGATAAAAGAAGATCAAAAACCTTTCAGACAGAAGCTTAGGAGAATCAATCCCAAGTTACTTCCCCTGATAGAAAAATAAATAAAAAATATGTATGATTTTAAAATCATAGTTCCCTTACGATTTTCCAAATGGGTTTCAAATCTGGTCCCAACCCGAAAGAAGTTTGGGGAAATTAGGTTTTGCATTGATTTCCATAACCTGAACAAACTTTCTCTAAAGGACAACTACCCATTTCCAAAAATGGACCACATATTACAAAGGGTAATTGGATCCAGTCAAATCTCCTTACTGGATGGTTTTTCAGGCTATAACCAGGTTCTCGTTCACCCAGATGACCAAGAGAAAACAACCTTCACAACACCTTAGGGCACCTTCATGTACGTGAAAATGTCTTTTGGGTTGATGAACGATGGGTCCATTTTCCGAAGAGCGATGGACATCTCTTTTGTGGAAGAACTTGGAAAATTTATTGTCATTTATTTGGACGATGTAACTGTTTATTCCCAATCCGATGATGAGCACTTAAGACATCTTAGACGAGTATTTGAGAAATGCAGGAAATTTGGGATTTCTCTGAACCCTAAGAAAAGCCTTTTCGGATTAGAGGAAGGTAAACTATTGGGGAACATAATCTCTAAGGACAAAATTAAGATAGATCCCAGCAGGATAGAAGCCATTCAGAAACTAGAACACCCAAGGAATATCAAAGAGTTACAGTCTTTCATTGGAAAAATAATTGTTTTGAGAAGATTCATACCTAACCTAGTTGAGCTTCTCAGGAACATCACAAACATGTTAAAAAAGGATACAAAAATAAAATGGGACATTGAATCTAAGTAGTCTTTTGAACAAGTTAAACATGCGCTCACACAGGCTCCAGTCTTGATCAGTCCTGATTTCACCAAAGATTTTTACCTTTGTTCTTTCGCTTCTGAACATACCATTGTAGCAATATTACTACAGAAAAACAGTGAAGGGTACGAACAACCCATAGCCTTTTTCAGTAAATCATTAAGAGATGTTGCTTTGAATTATAAAATAATGGAGAAACAAGCTTTTACCCTGGTGAAAGCCATAAAGGATTTTAGAGTATATATTCTCCATTCCCGTACCATCGTATATGTTCTGAACACGGTAGTAAAAGACATTTTAACTCAGGACAATCCAGGTGGAAGAAGAGGAAAGTGGATTTCTATCATTCTAGAGTATGACATAGATATTAATCCTACTAAACTGATTAAAGGTCAAGGCCTAGCAAATTTAATGGTTGAATCCAATTTCCATGCTCTTGATATTAATTTCTTAGCTGCAGTAGATGAACAGGGAGAGCAGGAGACTCCAGGCGTGAAAGAGGTATTTCTGAACTCTCCATGGTACGCAGACTTGATATTTGTTTTTCATAACTTACAAGCTCCCCCTGGTCTGACCAAAACTAAAGCTAGATTTTTGCAATTGAAAGCATTAAAATTTTGCATTCTAGAAGGAAATCTATATTGGAAGGATCCTGGAGGTATTTTGTTGAATTGTCTATTAAAAGATGAAGCTGACAAAGTATCGTAGGATTTTCATGCAGGAGACTGTGGTGGTCATCTCAGTTGGAAGACCGCAGCTAATAAAATTCTCAGAGTTGGGTTCTATTGGCCTACGTTGTTCACCGATGTGCATCAGAAAGTGACTTTGTGTCATAAATGTTAGGTTTTCGAAGGTAAAAAGAATCTTTTCCCTTTGCCCCTGAAACTAATCTCTGTTGAAGCTCCTTTCCAGCAATGGGGATTAGACTTTATTGGAGAAATACATCCTCCCTCTTCGGGCCAGGATAGGTGGATTCTTACTGCTATAGACTATTTCACAAAATGGATCGAAGATGTACCAAGAAGGAAAGCTAATGATTCTGTCATTATTAAATTTCTTGAAAATAATATCCTGTCCCATTTTGGTTGTCCTAGAAAGATTATAACTGACAATGCAACTGCTTTCCGATCTAAGAAGCTCATAGACTTTTACAACCAGTATCATATCGGTTTGGGTCATTCCACAACTTATTACCCTCAGGGAAATGGGCTGGCAGAGTGATCAAATAAGACCATGGTGAACATTATTAAGAAAACTTTGCAGGAAAACAAAAAGTCATGGCATAACAAGTTGGTTTTCGCACTATGGGCCGACAGACTGACCACCAAAAAATCAATTGGTATGTCACCATATCAGTTGGTCTATGGCACTGAAGCAATTTTTCCCACTTCCTTAGGAGTTCCTGTCATGAAATTGCTGCAAGAGATGCAAGCAGAGATGAACAATGCCCAAAGAAGGATAAACCAGATGATCCACTTGCAACAGTCCAGAGAAGAAGTATACAACAAAACTCAGGTTGTCCAAGAAAGCATTAAGAATATCTTTGACAAAAGAACTAAAGAAGATGACTTTGAGCTAGGTGACTTGGTTCTGAGATGGGATGCCTGAAATGAGGATAAGGGGAAGCATGGAAAATTCGACAGTCTATGGAAGGGACCTTACATGGTTCAATCATTCAAAGGAAATAATGCCTTCTTTCTCAACAACATCGATGGGACAAATCTGCCAGGAGGGCCTATAAATGGCAGAATGTTGAAGCACTATTCACCTCCTCAGTAGGGACCCGCAGTCACATTTTCCATTATACAAACCATTTTCATTTTTCTTACAAGTTTTTGAGTGAAATAACTTTGATCATATGGTTGAATCCTGTAGAGAAGTCCCTAAGCCACTAAACATTGTCTTCTAGTTTTCAAAAATAAAACCAATCAAGCAACAAAGGCAACTATGCAGAAAGTTTTTCAGAACATCAAGAATCAGGATTCTTGGCACTTCACAAGGAGAGTACCATCCCTAGGTGGAGCCGCTGTTATAACCCTATAATTTATAGGATCAACTGGTGACTGAAATGTTATCTCTTTAGTGTTTTTTCTTATCAAATGATTTTCCATTCTACAAATAATTTGAGAAAAAGAAAAGAAAAGAAAAGAGATAACCAGGTCATCTCTCATCCATGTTCTCATTGAAGGGAAACTAAGTCATGTCATCGCTCTATGCCCTTCTCGGGTATTTTCTGATCAATGGGTGGATGAACCCATACTGGGTTTTTTGTCCATCTTCTCCACAGATGAGAAGCCCACCACTCAGTTCGACTACAACACCTTTCTGGCAGACAACATTCATGAGAAATTCTCAAATTTCACCACAAAAGGCATGTTTCGGTATTCCTCAATACCTGCTTACATGTTCATATTCTTTCAAGCAGACAAATTCTCCTTTTCGATGCAGAAGATGGAAAAGGATGGGAGGCCACATGGGGTGACAACGTGGACTTCGCTGCTTAGACATAACTCTACAGAATTCAACTTCAAACAATTTATCAATCAGTTCTACCATACCGTGGTGAGCATGCTCAGTGGCAGACCTGAGCTGAGAATAAATGAGGAAATTCAGAGAATATTACACCTTTCATACCTTGCAAAAATGGGAGACTAGTACCTATACCAGGACCACACAGAGATTAGAGTGTATGGGTGCGAATTGGCTCCATCCGAGTTACCCAAGTATCTTCCCATAAGGATATTTTCCCTGGAGTACATAAGGCAGATGATCAATTCAGACGACATACATTTTCTGTCTCTTAAAAATAAGCAACAACTTAGGATCAAAGGGAAAATAGGATCATTCATCTGCAATAGTTGAGGCGCTGGGGAAGAAGTAGATAGACTATTAAAGGAGATGAAGTTTTTTGTTAGCTTCATATGTCATTATGACCCCTGCGGGATAATTTCAGAGATGAGAGTTAAGAATAAGAATATCCCATATGTCCACACATACAGGCCTAAGATAGATAAGTTCACCAACCAAATAGAATGGGATACAAACACTCTGGTTGAGATAGAATAGCAGGACCTTTCGGTCACTATCTCACAGATGACTACACCACAGGCTCCCAAGGAGAAAAGGCCCAAGAAGGAAACTTCACCCTCCATCACTGAAGTATCATCTGAAGAGTTCCAATTACACACCAAGAGGCCAAAAACCAGTCAGACACCTGACACGACTGGTGAAAAGGGAATTCAATCCACTACAACTATGGAGGTTGATCGGTCGCTCCTTAGTACAAGCAACAAACAAATCATGACTACAATGTTTCCCACGAAGCCTACAGATACTCCACCATCCAACCAGTCGAGCAAAATAGGACCGAAATTGAGTATTTTTGAGAAGTATGATCTGATCAAAAAGAAAAATCAGATCCTGACCAGCAACACGTATGCTCAGTTCTGGAAGCAAACATCAACTGCACAACACAGACTGTTGTCTGCATTCAACACTGAGAAGGGTAGAATGCACATGGTGTTTCTGCAAGCACAGGTGCCAGACCCGAAAGTGATCACCGATTACAAAAAGGTAACATTCGAATTTCAGACTAAAGATGTGCATCCCATTGACCAAATGGCTCTGCACAGGAAAACTGGAGAAATGGTTTTCTCTACATTGGCACATGCTTCTACTGCTGCCTCAAAATTACAGTTATCTCTGAGAAATGTCTAGACGTAGCTAAAGTTAGAAAAAATATCATCTTTTGCAAAGGATAAAAGGATTAAGACATTGGAAGAAATGGTCCTCAAGATCGAATATGATCCCTTGAATGTGAAAGCAGTCAAGGAGATGCTTAAAAAGAAAAATGTCAATATAGCATCTTTGAGGAAATAGTTAAAACTTCCACCAACAGAAGATTGATAAGCAAAGTAAATAGCAGAGACAGAAGGGGAAAAGGATGAGATGCTCAAGATGATCATGGAGCAAAATGCACAGTTGAAGGAAATGGAAGCGGAATTGGAAAAAACAGTGAAATAAAAGGAGAATTCAAATCCCATGGAAGTCATTCCACTAAGAACAGTTCCACTCACAGGAGTAAGCACAATGTCTGTAGCATAAATTATCTCGGCAACTCCACTAACAGCTCTGGAGAAAACAGTTGAACTAGCTAAATCCATGGAAGAGATGAACTTGCAAGAGACAAAGATTAGCAGACTTAAAAAGGAGATTGAGAACCTTCAGGAACTAAAATCTTCCTTTCAAACCAGCTACACCAAGGAGAAACAAACTTCAGACAAGCTTAAACAGGAATTACAACAACTTCAAAAGAAAACAGTGGTTGGCAAAACACTTGCTGAGGTCAAATAAAGTGTCTGGATGGATATCACCAAGTCCATGAATGAAATATGGCCGATGATACAAATCATGTTCGAGTAAAACAATCTGGTGCAAAGAAGTTAGCAGGCTATTGAGAACATAGGATTAGAACTGGGAGAGATGCCCACAGAAGCTACTGAGATCATCAAATTTCTGAATTCCAAAACCATAGAGGAGCTAGAGGAGTTGAAGATTGAAGATAGGACAAAGACCATCCTTGAGGTCAAGAGGGTCTTGACCAAGAGAGGACTAATGCTACAGTTGGAGGAAAAGGTCCAGACCATGGACACAGGAGTGCAAAGATGTTTCAGCAAGATCGAAGCTCTACAGAAGAAAGGCCTTCTTGGTTTGAGAGTGATAAATGACAAGTTAATGACGCTTTCTGATTACAAAAATAAACTAACCACTGTGGTTAAGGATAGCTCAAAATTATCAGGAAGAAAAGGAAGTATCACGAGAAAGGCATTCTTGTATGCTTTATAGTTAGACATCAGTATACAACATGAGATCCGATACATCTTCATCATCAAGCCAACTTTTTCCATGTACACAAAGATGGATGAGGTATACCGAAGATTACTCAAAGTTAGTGTTTCCAGTAACCTTCGATGGGAAGAGATTTGTAATCTGATCGAGTAGTTGATGAGGTGTCCAAGCCTAGTCAGCTATCCAGTTAGACGAGGTCGTGCAGAGGCCTCACCAACGGTTCACCCCAGAAATCAGCATGAAGTTTCAACACATCATCAAGAAGTTTCCTAAATTTTTGTATCTTGTTAAGTTAGTTAGCTAAATTTAAGTTTGCCACATCCTGATCTTTAATGACAGGGTCGTATGTAATTTTGATTATAAATACTTCAAACTTTGAAGTACTAAAGATTGATCTTTACACCTTGCAAGCTACAAAGACTATAATTTTTATCAAGTGATCTTCCAGTAATACAAAGAAACATTTCACAGGATTCTCGCATGTTATTCATTGGTGATGTTTCTCTCTTCTATGTTGAATGTTCTTCTAACTCAGTTGTCATATTGTTTTTCCACTCTAATATTTTAAAAGTAACGCATGTTGCAGGATTTATCTTTGTATACCCTGTTTTCCGACTTTGAAAGGTTTTAATGTTTATCTTCTGATATTATAGTGAAGAAATTCTTAAATTCTTCTTTACTTTAATTGATATTCTTATCTCTTATTCTATTCATCACTTTAATGCTAAAGAATCCAATGAGTGCATTATCTTTCCCTGTGAAAAGAATCTTTTGTTTATGTTTAGATTTCTATCTTTATAATACAGACCCCATAGCCCAATGGATGCATAAAGCCTCTTCAACCAACTCAACAAAAACAACAAACCAGTCAATCTTGTTTTATATAACTAGCCTAATATCTTAAAGTTAAAACATATCTAAATCATACAGAGTTAAAACATATCTAAATCATACAGAGAGATCCCTCTCTGAAACTGGTAGGGCTAGATTCCAATTTCGAAGTGGTTGGATAAAGTTACCTCGTGAATTTCTTCTACCCTGACAACGTCTGGGAATTTACATAGCGTTAACAGAAAAGGAAGGGAAAACATTCGAGAAGGGGGGAAGAACAATTTTTATAGTTAGAAAGAAGTGAGGAAAACTAGAGTTGATTTCTAGGAAAGAGTAGGAAACCATAGTGGTTATTGAGGATAACTTCCTAAAAGTGGTAATTATGATAAGAATTGGGTTTCCATGCATGTAAGTGATTTCTGGTGAGAAATTACATGAATATCTCGTGTAAAGGCTGGTATGATCACTCATGTTGTAACTAGATTTTATAGATCTCCCAGTAGATATATTCTTATCCAGACTATGCTAGAGCCCTAGAGGCAGTGGAGATTATATGAGGGGATACAATCTAGAGAATAAATTTTTGTCCCTTGGGTTGTGTAGGTTAATGGGGAAGAGATTTGGATGGTTGGAATTGTTGTAGGAGTTGTAAAACCATGTTTTAGTGAGTTTGGATATGTTAGAGTGGACTATAGATACTTGTAGGAGCCCGTCCATCCTTGTGGAATCATATCCCTAGCTCGAGGGTGAATTTATATTGAGAGAACTAAAATAACACAGTCTATGGTTGGGTGTAACATTCATCATTTGCAGTTGGTTGTTTAAATTATTTTTAAAATTTTAATGCTATGATTGAATGTTGCATTTACTTTGTATTTTGTATGTATAAATGTCGTCATCTGTGTTTAATTGGTTGCATTCACAATTTTAATTATTATTGACAGATGCATGAACTTGTAGGTCATGTTGTGTATATTTTTGCATTTCAATCAGTAGGTTATTCGATTTAGTAACGTTTCCCATCAAGGGAGTTGGGTATGTTACAAATTTCTCTCATATCTTTTGGTTCAACACTGGACCCATATGGGCCAAAGATCAACACGAATTTGATTAATTCATGATTGCATATTTCTATTCTACAGTAAATTTGGGGAAAACAATAAAATCAGAGTGAAATCTTCAATTTCTAAGCAAATTCATATCAAATTTACACTCAGAATTGTCGAAGAGATGATCAATTGAATCAATCTACAGGTTGTAGATTTAAAAATTATCCCTGGAGGTCGAATTTCATATTTCATGGAAGCCATGAAGCTTAGTGAAATCAACGATTGAGATCACATTGATCTTGAGATCAATCGTCCAGATTCATCATGAATTTGGATGAAAACTTCTAAGAAATTTCATGGTTGTTGAAAAAGAGGTTTTTTGGAGTTCAACTAAAAAGGAAATTTTTCCAAGTTTGCCAATGGAAGTTTTTTGGAGTTCTCTAATGGAATTTTTTTGGAGTTCATAAAAAAAGAGGTTTCTTCAGAGTTCACTAAAAAAGAAAGTTTTTCCAAGATCGTTGATGGAGGTTTTTTGGAGTTCACCAAAAAATAGGTTTTTTGGAATTCTCCAAAAATGGAAGTTTTTCTAAGTTTGATGATGGAATTGTCTTGAGTTAACAAAAAACAAAAGTTTTTCCAAGTTCATCGATGAAAGTTTTTTAGAGTTAGCTGAAAAATAGGTTTTTAGAGTTCTCCAAAAAATGAAGTTTTTCCAAGTTCAACGATGGAAGCTTTTCAGAGTTTGTTGAAAAGACCAAAAACTTGATTCCATTGAAGGAACCCGTTTGCATGTTGTTGAAATACATTTGGTAGCTCACTAATGGAGAATACATTTTTAAGTTCGTCCAAGAACATTTTTTTAAGTTTGTGGAAATATGTTTTTTTTAGGTTGTGTCATCAAATTCAGTTGAGATGATACACTAACACAACTTGAAATGCATTCAAATATACATAATGTATACATTTAATTTTATCCCCAATGAATCATCACACTCGTAACTAGTACCTTTGTGTAAATTGATTCTTATGATGCACCATTTTCCAAGTTCACCAATTTCTCCCTTTCCATATTAAGTAAGCTTAGTTTTTTTTTTTTTTTTATCTAATTGAATTTATGCTACCTTTTCATGTGCATTTTGAATAATTATGCACTGAATTTTGCAGGGTCTCGATTTAGGAATAGTAGAGGGAGAATAGGGATAGTTTAGTACATTTATCGCTTTGATTCTAATGTCTTTTTTTTACTACCTATTTATGCTATGTGTCTCTTCTTTGACGAGACTTGTTGAAATACTAGACTTATTGGAAGACAATTTTACTATAATTTTGGTTTCACCATTATGGAAATGTATCTTGTTTTTGTGTAACACTTTGTGTAATTTAGAGGTAAAATAGGATATACAGTTGACAAGTTAAAACAATATTGGGTCGAGTTTCTCTTCGATGGAATTTATATTAGAGTCTCTTTTTAATTAATTATTTATTGTAACACCCTATTTTTGTCCTCGATGTGGCATTGTATATCTATAAATACTATGAATGGTCGGGTGCCAAGTGATGTAATATGCAAGCATTGTACATTGAAAATAATAAAATGGAATACATCACCAGTTGTAGGCAGGTAAGGACTAGAGTAATGGGGGGCTACAATTCCAAAAGAGAGGGGGAATAATGGGGGTTTTAAATGGTTTCCACATGACTTTATTCTTAAGCCACCTTCATTATCAGTTTGTCATTTAACTATTTATCCCTTTGAATTATTAAAAACTCAATCATTGAATTCATGTAAGAGGTTGGTGAGAAATTCAACCCAACCAATTATGACATAATGGGTTGAGTGTAATAATATTATGGAAGAGTGTGAGTCAAGAAACCATGGAAAAAGGAAGGAAATAAAATCGAGAAGAGGGAAAGAGATGTTTTTATAGTTAGAAAGAAGTGAGGAAAACGAGAGATGATTTCTAGGAAAGAGTGAGGAAAGAGATGATTTCACAACTCCTACAACAATTCGAACCCTAGTGAGTTTGGAGATGTTAAATTGGATTGTAGATACTTGTAGGAGCCCTTCCGTCCTTATGGAATAAGATCCGTAGCCCGAGGGTGACTTTCTATTTAAAGAACTAAAATAACAAATTCTATGGTTGGGTGTAACATTCATCGTTTGCAGCTGGTTTTTTAAATTTTTTTAAAAGATAAGTGTTTTGACCAACATTTCATTTAGAGTTTTAATGCTGGAAAAGGAAGAAAACAAATTGAGAAAAGGGAAAGAGGTGTTTTTATAGTTAGAAAGAAGTGAGGAAAACCATAGATGATTTCTAGGAAAGAGTAGGAAACCATAATGGCTATTGAGGATAGCTTCCCGAGGTTGGTAGTTATGATAAGAATGTGGTTTCCATGCATGTAAGTGATTTCTGGTGAGAAATTACATGAATATCTCATTTAAAGGATGGTATGATCACTCATGTTGCAACTAGATTTTCTGGAGCCCACAATAGAGATATCCTTAGCTAGTATATGCTAGATCCATAGAGGCGATGGAGCTTATTTGAGGGGCTACAATGTAGAGAAGAAAAATTCATCCCTTAGGTTGTGTAGGTTGATGGGGAAGAGATTTGGGTGGTTGGAATTGTTGTAGGAGTTGTGAAACCGTGTTTTAGTGAGTTTGGAGATGTTAAAGTGGACTGTAGATGCTTGTAGGATCCCTTCCTTCCTTGCAGAATCAGATCCCTAGCGCAAGGGTGAATTTCTATTGAGAGAACTAAAATAACAAAGTCTATGGTTGGTGTTACATTCATCGTTTGTAGCTAGTTTTTTTTTTTTTTTTAAAAGACTAGTGTTTTGACCAACATTTTATTTACAATTTTAATGTTATGATTGAATGTTGCATTTACTTTGTATTTTGTATGTGTCAATGTTGTCATGTGTGATTAATTGTTTGCATTCATGATTTTAGTTACTATTGACAGATGCATGAACTTGTATGTCATGTTATGTATATTTATGCATTTGAATCGGTAGGTTATTCGATTTAGTAGTAACGTGGCCCATCAAGGGAGATGGGTATATTACAAATTGGTATCATATCTTTTGGTTCAACACTAGATCTGTATGGGCCAAATATCAACACGAATTTGATTAATTCATGATTGCATATTTCTATTCTGTAGTAAATTTGGGGAAGACGATAAAGTCAGAGTGAAATATTCAATTTATAAGAAATTCAGATCAAATTTGTACTCGGAATTGTTGAAGAGATGATTAATTGAATCAATCTGCAGGTTGTAGAGTTAAAAATTAGCTCCGGAGGTCGAATTTCATGTTTCATGGAAGCCATGAATATTAGTGAAATCAATGATTGAGATCACATTGATCTTGAGATCAGTGGTCTAGATTCATCCTGGATTTGGATGAAAAAGTTTAAGAAATTTCATGGTTTTTGAAAAAGAGGTTTTAGTTCACCTAAAAAGGAAAATTTTCCAAGTTCGCCAATGGAAGTTTCTTGGAATTCGCCAATGGAAGTTTTTTGGAATTCACCAAAAAAGAGGTTTTTCAGAGTTCACCGAAAAATGAAGTTTTTCCAAGATCGTTGATGGAGGTTTTTTGGAGTTCACCGAAAAACGGGTTTTTTGGAGTTCACCAAAAAATGAAGTTTTTCCAAGTTCGTCAACAAATGTTTTTTAGAGTTAGCTAATAAATAGGTTTTTCAGAGTTCACCAAAAAATGAAGATTTTCCAAGTTCACCGATGTAAGATTTTCAGAGTTTGTTGAAAAGACCAAAAGATTGATTCCATTGAAATAACCTTTTTGTAGGTTGTTGAAGTACATTTTGTAGCTCACTGATGGAGAATAAATTTTTGAGTTTGTCGGAGATCATTTTTTGAAGTTTGCGGAAAGATGTTTTTTGAAGTTTTTCAAGAGACAAATTTCTTTGTCCATTGAAAAGTGAAATTTTGAGTCCAATGATGGAATAAATTTTTAGATTGTTGATGGAAGAAAAATTTTGGTTCACTGATGGGAGAATTTTGGAGTTCGTCGATGGAGGAAGAAAAATGATGATTCTCGATGCGAAAATTCTTCATCTTTCTGATAGAAGAGTTATTTAGCTCATTGATGAGAATGGTGGAATGGATGTATCATGGGATGATAAGTGTAAATGAATATCCATGTGCCATGCCACATTATGTAATATGATGGATTTTATAAAAATAAAAATTTTGGAGCCAAAATTATGTTTTGGTCATAACAAGAGAAGATTAACTAAGAATCAAATGAAATTTAAAGGTATGCCTCCAGGAAGGAGGCCTCCAATAGTGTCAATAAGATTCAATGGCTAGTTCTTCTTCAAATTTCTTCAAATTTCAAATGAGTGGTTTTTGAATAACATGGTGGTGTTCGATGAAAAGGACATTCATGAAGATGGAGTTTTTATATTGAGCCCAAAATTCATAAATGAAGATACTTAGTTGGGATTTTGGTATGACTTCATGGTTTGGAGTAGAGGTGCGAAAACATGGTAAAATATATAGCACCCCCATCCCTAGTCTGGGCTATGCCACATAAAATTTACGACTCTTTGATACCATTTAATTACTTAAATTCTCTACATATGAATGTAAATTCATTTCTAACGGCATATAAATTAAGTATAATTAAAACAGTAAATACCCATAACACAAAATAGATAAATAAGCACATAGTAATTAAAAAAAACACATAATAGACACTTATGTTTTTTAAATATGTTACCAACTATGTGCATACCTTATAATTTCCACGCATCCATAGACTCTTCTACTCATAAAATTCTCAGCAACAGGTCAGCCTCGGGTTGGGGATAAAACTCCACCAGGGAAAAGGATTTGTAAACCAGGCTAAAGTATAATAAAAAAAGAAATGATTATACTAATGTGCCATATCTAGTAAGCATCCTACAACCTCTAATTCCCCACAACCTGTCCCACCCCAGGAAGTGTGCCCCTTATTTTCTCAACATTCATTTAGCTACCCCAGTTCCCTTCGGGGGGCTTCAACAACATGCCAAACAAGAAGTCTTAGAACTCTGTAGTTTCATCTTGGAATGCAGAGAAATAATTCGCATAATTTCTCTCACTTGGAGATAATTCTCATGGGTCCAACAACCTACTTCTTCATAATACACAAAACCCTTACAATCTACTTCTTCAATTTATATTACCAAGTTTACTGGATTACAATCAACTCCCAAAGCTTCCCCAATTACAAGTATGGTTGATGGATGGTAGAGTGTACATATGACAAGAGTGAGTGAGTGAATAATGAGAGAGTGATGGCCAAAATGTACTAAGTTCCTACTTTGAGTATCCATGTTCCCAAATTGACACTTTTCATGTTGGGAACTACTTTTTCCCCACTTACCCCCACTTGGGCGATACGTTCATCATAATTA